>APFE031428232.1:52647-131423 GCA_000404065.3 Pinus taeda
TCCCCCACCATTTCTGGCAAGTACCTCTTTTATTTTTTACAAGCTTGAGGAGGATAACATATGCTTGTTTGTAAGCTCATCCTTCGGATGAGTCCAACTTAGTTTTTGATGCGAACCCTAAGGAGGAGCGGTCCGTTCCTGTTTGTAATAGAACAGGTCCTTTACTGGGAAATTTTAACGAGTCCAGTATAGGAGAAACTCGGCGCTTTTCAATTTTAGGGAGTCAGAAGAAAAACTTAAGAAAACTCCATGGTTGTCCTTTTTCGTAATTTTGTGTCTCCCAAGCCCGAAAAAGTATAAAATAATACTTGAGAGAACTGCTTGACCATTACGATCAATGAGTACTTTTCATAATTAGTGCCTTCAATATAAAAAAGTAAAAAAGCGATCGAAAACACGTCGTTTTATTACCAATATCGAACTCGAAATGACAAAAGTCCGACAATCTTTTCATATTTATACAGTTAGAAAAGAGCTGTAAGTGGACCGTCTTTTTAATTCCATTTTAACGAGTCTAAAAAGAGAAAAACTCGACAATCTTTTCATATTTTACGAGTCAGAAAAGAGCTTAAAGAGGACTCATCCTAGAGGAACGAGTGGTATAAAGGGTAGCACTAGTTCTGGCAATGGTGGAACTGCTCAAAACAAGTAATGGTCAAGAGGCTGGCTAACAAAACCACTCATAAATACGGTCCCTTAGGAAAGGAAAAACAACCAAGTGAAAGCATATGATCGGCCAAAGAGATGGTGGCGATGGAATGAAAACAACCAAGGCTCATCTAACATAATTTAGCGGATAAAAAGGCAATCACGAGATGTAAAATGGGTATGGGTTTATTTTTACACAAGCTTGGACCATAGAGAACTTTGCTTGGATTCGGTTTCATGTTTACACAAGCTTGAAATGAAAAACTATGTTTGTTATAAGTTCACATGCCCCCAGCATAACAATGCAAAGCGAGGTACATGCCCCCCAAGCTTCATTGCATTCAACCAAGTGGATGAAATGAAGGTTTACTTTCAAGATGTGACTCGAAAAGGGAGTTGTTTCATTTTTGAAGAGGTTGACACAAGAAAAGAACTATCCTCAAAATCCTTGTTTCATGTTTGAAACGAGCTTGACACAAGACAAGGAACTATGCTCTAAAATCCTTGATTCATTTGTTAATGAGCTTGAGCCAAGACAAGGGACTATGCTCCAAAATCTTGGATTCATTTGTTAACGAGCTTGACTAAAGACAAGGAACTATGCTCCAAAATCCTTGTTTCCTTTTTTAACGAGCTTGACACAAGACAAGGAACTACACTCATGACATCCAGTTTCATTTTTTAAAGAGGTTGAGACGGGAACAAACTATCCTCGCGACCTAGTTTCTACAATCTACCTATATAACCTAACTATCTATATAACCTACTGATTCATTTTTTTAATGAAGTTGACACAGGAAAAGAACTGTCCTCGTGCCTGATTCATTTTTTAATGAGGTTGACTCAGTAACAGGAACTTTCCTCGAGACTCCTTGTTTCATTTTTTAATGAGCTTGACACAAGACAAGGAAATATGCTCATGAATACTCTCTACAGTCTACCTATATAATCTATCCTTGTTTCATTTTTTAACGAGCTTGACATAAGACAAGAAACTATGCTCATACCTGATTCATTTTTTTAACGAGGTTGACTCAGTAACAGGAACTTTCCTCAAAACTCCTTGTTTTATTTTTTAACGAGCGTGACACAAGACAAGGAACTATGCTCATAATATACAACTCTATACAATCTACCTATATAACCTACTGATTCATTATTTAATGAGGTTGACACAGGAAAAGAACTGTCCTCATACTTGATTCATTTTTTAACGAGGTTGACTCAGTGACAGGAACTTTCCTCGAACCTGATTCATTTTTTAACGAGGTTGACTCAGTAACAGGAACTTTCCTCGAACCTGATTCATTTTTTAACGAGGTTGACTCAGTAACAGGAACTTTCCTCGAACCTGATTCATTTTTTAACGAGGTTGACTCAGTAACAGGAACTTTCCTCGAAACATCCAATTTCATTTTTTAATGAGGTTGATACAGGAAAAAGCTATCCTCATGTCTCACTAATTATGGCTTCCAACTGGAAGAAAGACATGTCAATGGACACACCTTGATCATGGCTTCCAAGAGGTCTTCATCAGAAGGAAGAATAGTTCTCTAGAAGGAAAACATGTCAAGGGACTCAAAAGGGATAAGAACATCGTGTTCAAGAAACCATAGATTTTTCCATGTCAATTACCGGGATCTAAATCAAAGAAGATTGAAAACAATTAAGGCTCATTTACATCAGTAAACTGAAAAACATGGGACTAGTTGCCACAAATTTAACCCGTGGCGCGGGTAGATACCCTAGAAACAAGAACATTAGGGGTCGAGGTGTCATTATTATGGTAGTTGAAATTAGACTAGGGAGATGAAAGCTGGTCTACAGTCACATATTTCCTTGTTGAGGGAAAGGACATCACACGAAGAGTGTCGATACGACAACTTTCATTGCATAAACATAGTCTCGCCCAAGGAGTAAATTGAAATCCAAGGGACCTCGAACTACCATAAGATCAATACAGATAGTTTTACCTTCCAAGGTAATAGAAAACTTAGGAAGGATCCCTAAAGGTCACTAATGGTTCCGTTAAAAGCTTTCAGATTCTGTGTAATAGGTACAAGCTGAGGGGAACCCAAAGATTTCCAAGCAGTTGAGGATAAAATACTAACCAAAGCACCTTCATCTACCTGTGTGCGGTGTATGTCCATACCACCAGCCTTGACAATGATGTCGAAAGGGATGGAGGAAGGAAGACGAGGTTATGCCAGTCTATTCCAATCAAAGGAAAAGACCTCATTACTTGGAGGGGGTTCTGTAGAAACAGGTGAAATGCCCCCTGACGTAGAAGAATATGATGTAACAAGAAGAACCTAAGTGGTATGAAGTTCACTCTCTAAAGGGAGAGTGGGATCAACCGAATGTGAAATTGAATCGACCACTTGATCAACTAATGGATCATCAACCTGAGTGATACGAGTTTCACTCTCCAATGGAAGAGTGGGATTGACTGTACTTGAAATTAGATCAATCACTCCGTCAGTTGACGGTAGGTTGGGAGAAAGTTTACGGTAACTAGTTGGAAATTCTTGCTGTGGAACAGTAAGGTTTTCCAACAATTTTGAGGCTTCATCTATGTGAGGGAAAATGTGAGTTTGATGACTCCTTTTGCATAACTTACAAGGAAACCTAACTTTACCCTTTTTCCCAGGAACCTGACTATCACTGGTTAATGGATCAATGGACAGTTGATGAGATTTTTCTGACCATACTTCCAAGACCTTTGGAATACCAGGACAATTGATAAGGAAGTGGTCACCCTTACAAAGCCTGCAAGGGTATTTTGGTTTATGATGCATGTTGGAGTTTTCCTCAACACAACTAACACTTACAACCACGGTTGGTTGGTTGACCTCTTTCTTATCTTGCTTCTTCTTCTTCTTCTTCTTCCCTTTCTTCTTCTTCTTAGCCACTTGGTTACTAGCATCAAGGATTTTACCAAGCGAAGAGGAAGAAATGGAGGAAGAAAAAGTAGGCGAAGAAGGTAAAGGGTCAACAGAAGGTTGGTGATGTTGAGATGGTGAACTCTATTGAGGTGAAGCATTCGGTTGAGGTGGAACAATTGGAGTATTTGGGGCCAACGAAGTGGAAAATAACCATATCGGTAAACCTATTGTAAATCCAGGTAATGACAAAGTAGCCATATAAGGAGGACCAACATTTCCAAAGAAAGGAAAAGTACTAGGATCTTCGTTAAGAGGGGTTCCTTGGTCGGTAAATTCCAGAACAATTGCCATTATATTCAACTTTAGTGAATTTTATTAACAATTTAAAACTAAAATTAACAATTAACAATTCACACCTTAACAATTAAAATTCACAAATCACACCTATGGTCTCTAAAAGTAAAAAACAAACAAATTAACACGCGCTATCAAATCTAGGAGTCAAACCACACACAAACAGTAACTTTCCGTACTGAAAACACTAGTTGGTGATGAAATCTAATGTCGCAGAACTCAATACAGAAATGGCGGTTGGAACAGTTACCTCGACAACCTGCTTAATGAATAGACTGGCACAAGTTTCTCCACTAAACCGTCTCGAGTGAAGAGAACCCCCCAGAAAATCCAAGTGAGTCTAGTCGACGTCTGCTCCAGGTACAGTGGGATCTTCCCTCCACCGTCACCTTAGGAAAGAACCCTATAGATTATGGCCACTAAGGTTACCAATGGAAACAAACATACCTAGGGGAACATTCTACGATCCGATACACATGCAATGGTAGAGTAACAAAGCTCAATCCCCTTGAAGGCTCCTTGACATAATCCAAGGTTTACCAAAAAGTGACCCCAGGCTCCTCGACAATGGTCAATCCGAGGTTTACCATTTTTAATACGTGAATATCTTCTATCATTCCCAATGAGGAAGGATTGATTACCTCATTGGTTCAAATATGATCTCGTGCTTCTCCTTTAAGAGGAGCTTTCCCAGATCATAGATGTAACAATTGGAATTTATCTCCTACTGTAAGATATAGCTAGTTGCTTGTTTTACTGTCTTGAGACTTAATTACTCCCTACTCCAAGACACTAGCCTAAGCTAGATTGGTGGAAAGAGCCCTAAAAATGTAAAAATTACTAGATGAATTTTAATTAAGCACTTTGTTATTTAGGCTATTATTACTCAAAAGGATAAATGGGTATGAAACCAATGGTGTTATGACCTGACCTAAAACTAAATGCAATCGAATATGATAATGTAATCTTTTCAATTCGATGAATCCTAACTAAATTAAGGATAGAGTTTCCATTCACTTCCAACAATGCAAAAAATTGATCACTAAGAGAAAATATAACAAATTCTCTAATGCACTAATTTCATCAAGAAAAACTAATGCAAATCAATTCCAAAACAGTTTTTATTTTTATTTTTGTGTGTTAAAAACAAACATAAAAATATGTAAATTCAAATCAAAGAAAACTGATCTAAATCTACGATTGATTTTTCAGAATGTAAACTATGCAGTTGTAATCTATGCACAATTCACATTCATATTCTGAAAATGAGAATTCTAATTATGCAAATGTGATCTACGCAAGAGGATTCTCAAACACAAGGTGATTCTAATGTAATCTAAGAAACAATCAAGTGCAAGTCAAGAAAATTGGGTGAGATTTCCAAAGATAAAAAAAAAATAAAAACACTCAAATGTGATTAACACTCATACACAATTTCGGCGAATGAGGGGGAAATTTTTTTGCAAAAACAAAAGTAAAAAGATGCAAAATTGTGAAAAGACTGAGACAAACCTCCAAGTAATGACCAAAGGAAATCAAATTAAGAATTTCTCAAAAAAGAGACTCAAAACACCCTATTGACTTAATGAAGATTGATGAAATGAAGAATTTGCTGAAAGAAACTCATAAACAAGGCTTTTTGACAGGATATATGCAGATATGGGCAGAGAATTAAAAGTAACAAAAAGAACCTAAACTAAACTAGATGAAAAGATTTTAAGATTTTCAAAAATTTTGACAGGGTCTGCAGGCCCTCAGTGAAACCAGGTGCGGTACCGCTCTGTGCAGTAAAGTAACAGTGCGGACAGGTCCGCACTATAACTTAAACAGAACGTGCAGTCCTCGTAAAAATTTCTAAAAAATAAAAAACAATCCAGGATCTAAGAACTACCCAATCCCACACACATCAAGCAAAAACCAGAAACAAAAAATCAAGTTTCTCAAATCAAAGATAAAGTAAAATTAAACAATGAAATCCCATCCCCAGCGGTGTCGCCAATTTGTTGGCCGGATAAATTGTTCTTGCGGACAAGACCGATCTCCCTAGAATCGAATGATATCTAGCAACAAGGAGCACAAACAAATCTACTTTTCCCTAAACATGCTTCAATTCATAAATGAAAACTAAGAGGTGTAACAGACCCTACCTCGGTCCAACGCTTGTTTGTGGCAACTTGGTTTCAATAGCTTCAAGCAATTCCCTTTTAATAACCTGCATACACAAACAAGCACACATCAAAGAACACCTGCATAGATATTATAATAAAACATGTTCATTATGAAGATCAAGGAGCTCATAAAATAAACCATTAGAGACAGTTCATTGAGAAAAACAAACTTGATTGTATTAACTTTATGAATAAAAGAACCTTACAACCTTTGCCTTGATGTTGCACAAGCTCTTTCCTTGGTCCAGAATGAGTCTTCTCTATTTTGACAAGCCTCACTCACTTCCCAAATGACATGAAAGCTATGTGATCTCTCCTCTCACAAGCTCAAAAAGGAAGTCTAATTTCCAACAGCATTTGCCCTCAAGAATCTTCAGCTTTCAACCTCTCCTACAACCAGCCCAGTGCCTGAATTTATAGTGCAAATGGAGGAAGTTGCAGGTCCACCATTGAAGGGATAAGTTCCTCCTTCAATGGGATAAGCACCTCATATCATGGAGTTAGCTCCCTTAGTTATGGAATGGATAAACCAAGGTGGAGCAGACTTGCCAGCACAATATTCCTTCTAGAACTATCCAGAAGTGACCCAAGATGAGTTTTTAAGAATGAACTCACGCCTTTTTAAATTTTACAGGGGTTCGCACCCATTACTCAACAGACAGAGCGGCAAGGTTCACAGGAAACATGACCATTGGGTGCGGCACCGCAGACAATGCTAGGAGAAAGTACGAAACCAGGATTTGAGATATTTTTAAGGTCTTTCTCCCATTTTCAAGGTTTGACATGAAGAGCTGAGGCTTAAGACTTGCAAAGGAGGTATGTATGAGTGTTGATGGACTCACACAAACTGTAGAAAGTCATGGTGACAATTTTTTGTGCAACATGCATCTGAAATCTCCTCATCATCATTTTTTAAATTCTCTTGTAAGGAAGATACGCAACAGTAGAGGCCAACCTGTGTGTGAAAAAACCCGAATTTACATATATGTCAATGTGATGAGAAAAAACCTGTGTCCTTATGCTCTGTTTTGTAAAAAAAAAAAAAAAAAAAAAATGTTCTTTCATAAACAGACAGACCAAATTCTGAGTGATAGTAGTTTTCAAACAGGAGAATTATTTCCATTGTGTAAGGAGCACATGAGAATTTCCATCTTTGATCTAAAAAAAAAATTGAATTCAGCTATCCTCTGTTTCAGTGATTGACTGTTTTTTTTCCACCTAAGCAATTTATTTTTTGGTTAAAACACAAAAAGAAGCACTCAACACCATGCCAAGAGGATTCAAGAGGAGCAAACTGAAGAAATTGAGAAGAACATTGATGACGGAGCACAAGACATTCAAGCAGAGGGCAAAACAAAGGAAGAACAGAAGGAAAAAGAGGAATTTGACAAGACTATTGAGCCTAAGACAGAAAAGGAGAAAATAGCAAAAACAGAGAAGGGAAAAAGGACAAAGATTGGCAAGAAGAAGGCCAAGAAAGCCCAAAAGAAGGCTGCCACAACCAAGGCAGGCACCCAGTAAGAGAAAGAACAGATACACCCTGAGATATCAGTGACACAAGCAGAAACAATGGGCATAGAGATTTCTATAGGAAGTGAAGAAAAAGAACAGCAAAAAGAGAAATCCCCTGAAATGTTGGCAAGGGAAGTAGCAGTTGTGCTTGCTACATTAAGCACAACTACAAAACAAAAAGGAAAAATAAAAAGGCAAACCTCCATGTATTTCAAGGCTAGGAAAAGCACAAGAATTCAAACAAGCAGAATAGGAGGAACAATGGAAGGGCATGGACAAGAAGCAGAATTTTTATGGCACACAATGAGTAGACCACATCAGAAGCTTGGGATGATAAGGAGGCCACCAGGGCCATCAAAGATGAAGAGATAGATTAGTTTCTCAGAGGATGAGCAACACTTTCAGTAGGGGGGTGATGACGAGCCCCAGAAATGGGTAATTATATGGGCTCATTTAGCCTCCTAATTCGACTTAATCCACCATTATCATTAGTTTATTGCATGTTTTTTATTATATTTATACTAATAGAGTGAATTGAGTTAGTCATTATGCCAAAAAGTCTAATGTGTGCTTTATGCAAATTTTTGGTCCATTTTGAGACAAAATCAAAGGTTTTAATGAGAACTTGGTAGCCAAATTCGTGGAAGAACAAGGGAGAGGATTTGTAGAAAGGTGTTCCCTTCATTTATGAGCCCTTACCTCGAATTCTCCACCAGCAACTCGGAGTTCAAGGGCCAACACATCGATGATCACAAGGGCAACTGAGCAGGGCTAGTAAAGTTGTTGTTAACTGCAAGTTTTGGTAGCCGAGTTCCTAGAGTTTAGGAGGACTATTGGGGTCCTCAATTTGTATAAATAAGAAGGCTTAGGGCCTCAGTTTTGTTAGTTAATTGTGGTCAGGAGCGAGGCAAAAGTTAGTCAGATGTTAGTTAGATTTTTGCACCAGCTCTAATCTTTCTTAGGAGGTTTTAGCTCTTGGGGTTGGGCCAAACCCAAGTGCCAGTACCTCCTTTATGTATTTTTATGTGTCTTTGTTGCATTCATAGAATAGGTTTTGTTATTTAGGTTAAGATATTGCTTTGCTACTTAGGTTGTTTTTGATGGTTAAAGTAGCTTTTCATGCTTCAAGTTTATTTGACAATTTGGTAAAGGAAAAAATCGGAAAAAATGCCATCAAGCAATCCTTGATCTCATCTCTCCCTCCTTGGGACCATGAGCTGAGACCAAGGCATATTTGCTGCCACAAAAACATTTTTTTTGCCTTTCCATGCAATTGCTAGTGTTAGATTTTTAGTTGGAAAAGTTGATACCAATTGTACTTGCATATTTAGGATCTGTTCTTACTTAGTTTCCATAGTTATCTTGCATGATTTTCTGCCAATAAACTTATGTTCATCATGTTTCTGGATTTTAGGTCAAATTAGGTCAAAATAGCTAGATCTTTGGTTTTCCTAGTCTTTGTCTGATCAGTTTTGGAAAATAGTGTGTAGAACACCTGTGGTACCTCCCTACCTACCCTTCCTCCATCACACAACTTACTCCAACCCCTAATCCAAGATTCCTTCCCTTCATTTGCCACACTTGTCCAGTTTGCCTTAATTCCTACATTCTTGTGCAACATCGCTCCTTCCATCCTTGAAATAATCCAACCACCTTAATCACTCCTTAGCCTCATTTACTAGGTCCTAGACCCCTTTTTATCCTCATCTAACCTCCATTTCCACTTTCCCACCGTTTTTCCACCATCAACCCTCCAAAATCCTCTTTCGGATCTTCCTGTAGAACCCCTGCAGACTTCTTGTAGAAGATTGTGTGAGCAATTTCTCGAGATCTGATCGTTGTGAAACTCTCTGGAAGGGTGCTAGGGACCCCTTAGGCCCTCTTCTCACCTTCCCAACCTCTTTCAAGTTCCCACTCCATTTCCTTTTTCCAATCAACCTCTGCACAATAAAAAACAATTAAAGCACATGCATAATAATTCTGCCAACTTACTCAAAAATACAAGAAGATGATTTTTTCATATTTTACTTCAGAAGTAGCTTAGTCACATGCATTTTAGCTTTCCAAGAGTCAATGGCATCCATTTCCACCGCTTTCATCTATTTTCTCGCACCAGTAGGGTTAGTCGGTAAAACTAGGGTTTGCATTTCCTTTCAGCTTTCAGCTTATTTATGTAACTAGACTAGCCTCTTTTGAGTTAGCTTTCGTCCATCACAGTTAAAAGCTTCTTATAAGAGCTCATAGAAGTTGGCTTAAGCTCCTAGCAGACTTGTGCCAGTTGATCAAGTGACAGCCTACAGTAAGAGCTAGTACTTGTGCATACAGCATCGTCGCTTCCAAGTTTGTTACGAACTATCGGGTTGATAAAAGTAAAGAAGGGAGCCCTAGGAGTTGCGGCATTATTGTTGCAATACTGGAGCCCACCACTTGACTACCTTGTTTAGTGGAAAATTCTAAAGTCTGGACAATTTCCTTTTGTTTTGAAACTGCAATTTCTTTTGGTTATGTATCAATATTGTCTAAAAGAGTTCCTTGTTTTTCATCAGTATTATACAAAATAAAAGAATCAATGTCTGAATGTACAGACTAGATAGGAAAGTTTTGAGGCCGATCTTGGCTACTCACCATGTATTTCATTAAAGTTTCTCAGTACAGCTTCTTGGGTTGTCTAAAAGTAGAAATTGTTGCATATGACATATCAAGTTGTAGAGATCCCTGAAGTTTGGCTCCCCATGATCTGGATAACAGCATGCCATACTTCGGTGGGATGTCAACAACTACAATATCCATAAGGATGCCCTTGGCAAGATATTGAACTAAGGTAACACAGAGGTCTTTAATCAACCCCAGACACTTTACTTGACTTGAGTCAAATGAAAATAAGTCCTTGTAAGATCTTGGAATGTCTAGGTTCAATTTTTCCATTATTGATTTGGGCATTAAGTTGTGGGAGGCACCAGAATCCAACATTGCATTATGAAGAATTTTATCATGGATGCCAAGGCTAATATAGAAAGGTGGTATCCCTCCTTCTAATGGTTTTCCACTGAAATCTAGACCAAATATAAGTTCAGGTTAGTCATCAAACAGGTTAACAGAATCTTCATTTTCAGCAAGGTTCAGGGTTTGTTTTATCTGTGTTTTGTAGGTTTCATTCTTGATTAACTCTGTCAAAGGGACTGAAATATTTAGCTTAGCTACCTCTACTCCCAAATTAAAAGGCAAAGGGACTTTCTCTTTTTGAGAGTTTGTACTTTTGACAGCGGGGATTTGAGTGGGATGGCCTTCTTTTCCTTTATTGGGGACTTCTTTTTGTGAATTTTCCAATCTAGTATTTTGAGGCGTGTCCAATGGTTTTTTGGGGAAATTGAAGAAGAGGGTTGATCATCAGAATGTTGATTAGGGGTAATATCTTCAATGGTAGGACCAAAAGAATTCTGGTTTTGTCTAGGGAGAATCTCGAGGATTTTGGAAACCGAGGCCTCCTTGATTTTCTTTGGTTGATTTGGCACTGTTTTCTTGGTTTGGTCAGAGATATCAAAATTCTTTTTACTCCTTAGGTTATACTACTTATGTACTTCAAAGATGGCAGAATCATAACCTTGTTTATAGTCAAATGACTCTCCGGTCTAGATTTGCAATTGTTGCAGCATATGCAATTCTTGATCATCTTGGGTCAGAAAAACAGTACCTTCAACATCTAATCCCATCAGGTTAATCTATCTGTCTTGCTCTAGGTCTTCAGGATGGGATGTTTCTGCATAATTTTCCTAGAAAGGAGGTCTTATATTCTGATCAGGTCCATTTTTTTTCAGTATTTTGGTTTTGGTTTTTCCTAAAGTTTGGGTTTCTAACTGGAGGTGCTTGTTGATTATCCCATTGGGGTTTTCTCTCTATATTCTCTATTTTATCCATTAACTTTTCCATGCCTTTTGCTAAGCTATCTATTTTAATGTCAGAGGGTGAAGGCTCATCTTTACCTGATCATCTTCTTTCATTCCTAACTCTAGCTCTTTTAGCTAATAAATTGGCCTCTACACTTTGCATATCTTCTAGGGTTGGGGGGTTTCTTTCCCTGAGCTGGAATGCCATGTCTGTGTGGAAACCATCAGGGAATTTTATTAATGCTAAGTTAGGTGGTGGTCTAAGATTAACTGGAGTTGCATTGTATATATTGTTAAATATGGTGCAGTAATCTTGAATGAGTTCATTGGGTCCTCTCCTAATATTTTCGTATTCAGAAAGGATCTGTAGAGGATTATTTTTCTTTTCCCATATATTCAAAAATTGATGTTGAAATACTTCTAAACTATCAATACTATTATCAGGTAGTGATCTAAACCATTTTCTAACATCACCAGTTAGAGTCTGAGCAAATAATCTCATTTGGACATCCACAATATCAATTTCATGAAGTTCAAAGTAGTTTGTCATTTTATTAACATGGTGTTGTACAGTGTAGTGTCCTACGCCATCAAATTGGACAATTTTACTCTGGTAATCTGCTCGTATGGCACCAAGTGGGACATGTAAGACAAGAGGAGCATACCTATTTGCCATGGCTATAAGTTGGGATGGGTTAAAATGTGGGTTTGAGGCACTGGAAGATGATGCAGTAGTGGAGGATGAACTAGGACCAACAGGTGGTACCTGGGATATGATAGGTTGGTAAGGAAGTGAGGCTATGAATGGAGGTGGGGAATGAACTTCAGAGGTTGAAGGGAATAATGGTGAACTAATAGTAGTGGATATTGGTTCAGAAAGCTCAGGGTTGCTAACAGTAGTAAGGGACGACTGTGGGGAATTTAGAATATATTGATCAATTGACTTATTGGCCTTTTGGACTTAGAGGTCTGTAATAAACTCTGGATCTAGAACAAATTCATCAAGTGCACTTTCAAACCTTATTCTAAATAGGGAAAGATCAAATGGCATGTCAAAGGGAAGGTTTTCTAAAATCAACCACACATCAGGGCACGAATTGGCTTTGATCAAAGGTGTTTAACCGACTAAACTTTCTTCTCTTTTCGGTCTTCTCGAAATCAGGTTGGGATTAACAACTACTGGGGTAGGGTTTGGATCTGGATTAGCCCTAGTGTAGTGAGTTCTCCTTGAAGCCATAATTTCAAGCTTTTTCTAATTACTTTCTTTTTGTGAGATTTTGTAAATAACTTCTAATAAACTCTTTAAGAGGCTTGAAAGAAAGATTTAAAATTTTCTTAAAGGTTTATTAAGACTAAGGATTTGAATCATCAGTGGAGTCACCACTATGTTATCCCTCAAAATTTTCCTTAGAAGTTATCAGAAGAAGGAAGAAACCGAGGTAACCACAAACCAGTCTTTTAAGTATAGGCTCTAGCAAACTTATGACTTAGAGAGGGCTCTCTATATATAATTTAGCTTTGTTTCTTATGGGATTTTAGGCTAGTTCTTAGTGTTCTTTGGGGTTTTGTTTTTGTTTTGAAGGTTGGGTGGTGGAATTCTTAGAGCAGATGAATAGAGCTAGGTATTCAAGCCATTAGGCTATGGAGTCAACAAATGGATAGCAGGACTGGACCAATTCATTAAAGGGAATGTTGACATGGCATGCTAGCAGAGTGAAATGAAAATATTTAGGCCTAATGGGTAAAGTAATTCTAACCAAGGTGAAAGGGCACTCAATAATCCTTAGACTGGGATCAGAATGGAGAACAGAGGATAATCGTGAACAAAGGGCAATTAATAATCCTTGGCTACAGATCACAAGAAGCCACCTAAACTAAGGAGCAATTAAGAATTCCTTAACTTATATTTGTGAAGAAAACATATAATAATGCATAACAGTCAAGACAGAGTGCATTTAAGCAATTTATGAAATATCATTCCATGTTATAACATTTAGATTTTAGAGATACATAAATATTACGAAAAACTTGAAAGAAAACAACATTGAACATGAGAAAATACTTATTTGTATTTTTTTTTACACAAGAATCCTGTAAAATATCTGATCTTTATTCCTTGATCTAGTAAGCCAGTCCAGTCATTAATACAATAGAATTTTATTCGACAGAAATAGTCTATAGAAACGTTTTGGGATCCACAACCATACTTTGTATTGTGAAGTATTTATACAAAAACTTATTACAAATACCTCAAACAAGTTGAGATTTATTCTAGGAAATACAAATATCTTCTAGCAAGAAGATAAAGACGGCTAATGAACTGTTTCTTGCTGCCCCTTTAATTATGGTTGTGTTGGCCTTTATGGTTGAGATGTAGCCCTTTATGTTGGCTGATTGTTTTGGCATTTTTATGCTGGAGCCTTCACTACTTTGATCTTTCATCCGATACTCTTTAACCCTGCTACTCTTTGACCCTGTTGTGCAGTTTTTACATGTTTCATCCTACTACCTTCATATTTACTGTGTGGTAACTTTATCTATTAATTTGTCACAGTAAGTCATAGTTCCCCACCATTCTGCATCTAGTAATTTTACATTTATCATCCTCCTGTAAATCTCATCAGCCTCAGTATACTTGGCAAAATTGGGCTTGGTGAGGAACAAATGTTTTACCTCATGCTCAAGGAAAAACAAGTTCTCAAATGTGTCATATAATACTTTGCCCATTGGCAAGGCTTTAATGGATGAGGAACTAGCTTGATCCTTAGCCAATTTTCTAAGTCTATCCCCATAGTCCAACTGTGTCATGAGTTTGTCATTGATGACCATAGGACTAGGCAAACCTTTCTCCCTCAAAATCTGAAATTTAGTCATGAACCTATCAATGGCTACCTGCATATTGTCGCACTTTTCTTCCAAATTAAGCATATATAAGGTTCCTTTTGGAAAGAACCTTCCTTATTTCTAAAATGGTGGCAGTTTTGTCTTCAATGTTCAGCGCCTGTAGCTCATATCCATTTTTCTATTGAGGAAATGGATGAATCTGTTTGCATCCTCAGGCTTATTTCCCAATTCCTCCTTCACTTTCTTGATAGCTTTAGTAGCTATCTTTACTAGCTCTGTTTGCTCAAAAATACCTTGGATTGATGACCAAATATCATTGACTGAGTCAATGATATTGGCCCATAGCATTTCCTTGGTTTGTCCAAGTGGCTTCTCAAGTGTCAAATCCTTTTCGAAGATTTTGATCCTAGCACCCATTCTCTGGGCCCTTTGTGTTTCCTCTTTCTGCTTGAGTTGGGAAAATTTTCAGTCAATTTCCAAACTTGCCACCTTTTCCTTCAATCTTTTCATCTTTGTAGCCTAGATAAACATATCTTCCATGGCTTTCACAAGTTCTATTACTTTGTCCCCTGGTGCTCATGCTGCTGTAGTAGATTCTTCTTTTACTGGCAATGTTGTTGTAGGTGGAGCTGTGGATGCCAGTGATGCTGCCAGTGTAGAAGGAACTGTTGTGGATACCGTGGGGATGACATTTCTGGAAGTTGTGGCCAAGTCACTTTGCTTCGATTGAATTAAATTGTCCAAATCCTTCTCTGTCTCCTTGAGTTGGTCATTCAAATTTAGGACCAAATCCATGAGCTCTTCATGTCCTTGTTGGGCTTCCAGGACCTCTAATGTTTGTGGATGATGCAGTTGGGGTATCTTTAGTTGCTTCTTGAGTGCAACAATATCATCGTTTTTCTTCTTAATTAGCTGCTTTGTGGCTTTTATATCCTTGGGATCGTGTCCCAATTCAATTGCTAAGTCCTCCAAGGACTTGATTCTTGTGTCCTTGGCCTGTGAGGAGGCCTTTTCCAACTAGAATTGTGCAGAGATGTTGTTTACGGAGTTCTGTAGTTGGTGGGTAGCTATGTCCTTTCTAGTCAAAGTGGAGTATATCATCTCCCCTATTTGTTTGTGTAGCTCAATCTGGTCTATGGGATGGATATCCCTTGCCAGCACTTCGGAATATATTTTCTTGAAATCTAAGGTTGTTCTTGGTTGTTGAGTTGTAGGCTTGATGAAAGTCATCTGCATTTTCCCTTCTTTGATATCAAAGGTTGAAATTAGCCTTGTTTGATTTGTAGGAGCCATCTTCAGGTACTAGGCATAAGTTTGGACCTTAAGCTTCTCATTCCTTGCTTTAATTTCTCTGTATCTTTCCTTGATATCTTGGTATTTGTCTACAGGCATTCTAAAGAAAGATACTTCCACACTGAGTTGCCTTTCCAACATCTTTGTTTGTGAAGTGGCAGGCTCTTGTATGCCTCCAGATGGAGTGGCAGACCTACTTCTTTCTATTTATGTATTGGTAACCTCAGTTGAGCCTTCAGTGTATTCCTACTCAGAGGCTAGATTTAGCCTTTGCCTCTTGTTTGATTCCTGCTTTAAATCAGAGGTGGACATCCCTGAAGTGGAAGCTCTTTCTCTATTTCTTTTTGGGGCCTTATCCTCATTCTTATGAGTCTGCGTGACTGGAGGAGTGCTCATGGTAGTTTCTGCTTTTTCTGGTACCTGCAGAAAAGAGATGTCATCAAGCTTCTTTTCTAAATCAATAAGAGCATTCTCAATATCTACTCTGGTGTTGTCCTGGTCTGCTAGGGTACCTTCCACCCATTCTGTTTGATTTGCATAAGTTTCTATCCTGGGTATGGGATGGTGAATGAAAGTTCCTAGCTTGACCTTTTTTCTTTTATTTGTGATGAATTCCAAAGGATCGTATCTCCAGAAAAAACTTCTTTGGAACTTCATCCTTTGTAATATTAAGTCTGCCTCTTGGCCAACCTCTCTAGAGTTGCATATGAAGGGGCCTAGTTGGTCTTTTATTTTGGAATTGGCCTTCTTCTTGGCATTGACAAAGTTTATTTCATCTGCATTTATAATTTTCCTATAGTATTCTAATGCAAACAACCTCATTGGGAGGTACCTTGGTAGCTTGTATGGTGCCAACATGCAACCATAAATCCTGATTTCTGTATGGTTCTGGTAAAGGTACCAATCACCAACTTTGGTCTGTTTAGATAATTGGAGGACTCTTTTTATTTCTGGATTGGTCCTTGGAGGAGGGCCTTCAGTCAACATTGTCATGACTGGGTGTACAAATAAATCAATAAAATCAGAGTAAGAGTATGGAGACTAGTACTAGTGGATCAATGGGGTCCAAAAAATGACTGACCTGGGCTGACCCTTGGTGTCCAACTTTTGAAGGGTGTATGGGAATTTCTCTGATTGATAATATAAAAACATGTGGTATAGAATTGAGGAGTACTTGAAAACCCTTTCATTTCCCATTCTTGTGAACTGCTCATGCATTCTGCCAACTATGAATGTGGAAAATTCATAAATAGTTGAAGGAGGTTGTCCTGGGGTATAGATGGACATGAAAGCCAGGATGATTTCATCAATGTACTCACTTGTGGAGTAACCCAAAACACAAGATATCATGGATACAATATTTCGGCCCCAAGGAGAAAATATAGTTGCTACATATGGAGGGGGGTCTTTGGGGGTGTACTTCTCTTCTATGATGAAGGTTTGGATCAATTGGGCCAATCTTGCAGAGTTCAGTTTGGAATATAAGTCTAACAAGTCTCCAATTGAGAGGGGAGATAGGTTTGGCCCTGATTGGAGCTACAACATCTCATTGATAAACTCAAGAGTGATGGTGAAAATAACTTTCTGGTCATCAGACATGATGGTTCTATGGCTCGGGACGTAGCAAGCATAACACATATGTACAATTTTAGGAAAAATGTGGACTTGGGGGCACTGGTACTTGGGAAAATTTGACTCCCAAAGGCCAATTTCATCAGCATGGTTCAGGAACTTGTCCCTACTTTGGCAATGTATTTTGAGTAGGAGCTCTATAACAGTGGTATATTTTATTTGGAAATCTCTATCATCTAAGGGAAGGTGGTCCAAGTCCAAATGGGGCATGCAGATGGGTCTCACATCCATAGAAATAGGGGCCGCCATTCTCAGTTCTTATGGATTTGAGTAATGGGGGAGGGTAATTTGCAGTGTTTAGGGAAATGGTGTTTGAGCAAGGTGTGCAGTTTTTAATTAATTTTTGACTTAACTAAAACTCTCAACAACTAGTTACTTTTGAAATTGACAGGGTATTTGGTGAATTCTGGTTTAAATACCTGGAACTGGGGTGAATTGGCTTTAAGCGGGATGGTTGATGACTGCAAGTGGTCAAATGGCTTTGTATAAGCTGTAAGGCTGACTGGGCTGTTTGCGGTGTCTTTCGAGTGAAATTGTACATGGGTTGATGGCTTCGACGTTTGCAGGTGTCGTGCATGTGTATAGAGGTTTGAAAATGAAATTTCAGTGAAAAGAAACAATTTTGGGGCTTTTGGCTTTTATATGCGAAAAGCTATTTTTTTGCCAAGTAGGGGGTGAATAGTGATTAATTTGTTGTGTAGCAGGAGGGCGGTAAGCAGTTTATTTCGCACTGCTTTTGGGCACTCGGTGGTATTTGGGAGGGGCCGCCTGATTCCACTCATCAGATGACACGTAGCATTGGGGGCCAGGGGGGAAACCACTTTATCGGGTGGGTAAAAGACGGATGTCGGGTTGGCCCGATATGGACGAGGGCCATCAGATGAAGAGGGGGATGATTGCACGGTGATTGGGCAGGGAAGCTGCATAGAGGCTAGTGGGGGGGGCCGGTGGGCACTTAATTACGGTGGTATGAGATTAATTTAGAGTTTAATCTCATCGGGGTGATTTAATGCGGGATTAAGGGCTAAGGCATGGTTATTTATTTTTGCGAGATATGGGTAGTAATATAGTTTATAATAAAACTAAGGGGTAGGACTAATTTATACATGGGAATTAAATATATACGAAAATTGGGTTTTTCGAGGATTTTGTATATATTAATAAAAGTTAGTAATTTTTATTTTTTTTGTAAGTAAGCATTTGTATTAAGAAAACAAACATATAGTACAAAGGGACTGCCTGGGCAGAATGAAGCCCGAGGCTCTGCTGAGAACATGACAACTGGACCAAAAGACTTCCTACAAAGCCCCTAACAAAGCGGGCAGCCGGCAAGGATGAACTATCCACCTCGGCCTAGAGGAGTAGAGAGGAAGAGTAGAGTTGACCAAGAAACAAACAGGCTAACTAAGAGACAAGAGCCCGAGAAGGGGTCCTACCCAACATGGGTGGGAACCCCAGTTCGGCCCTTTTTTCCGTTCTTCTTACCAACTTTGACCCATCCAAGATGATCCGGCTTGGATGGAAAGACTTGCACACTGAGTTGTGCTGTCAGAGAGATTTCCTTGTCTGAATCCGAAGGAGATGTCTCAAGAGTTCGTTTCTGTGAGTGAGGAGGGGCCGAGGACTCCACAGGACCAGTAGGGGGTGGGTCCTGTGCAGGCGAATCCTCAATCCCGTCCTCATTCTCTTCCTCTTCATCAGAGCTGGAGCTGAAGTCATCCATGGGAGGCGGGTCACAAGGCTTCCAGCTTTTGGATTTCGGCTTGGGAGCAGCCTTCTTCTTTTGGGCTGGAATCGTTGGACACGAGCTGTGAAGGTACCCTGTAAGATGGCAGTTTCTGCAGCGGAACGTTGTGTTCTCGTAATCCAAGGGCTGAGTCCAATGGAAGTCTCCGATCTTGAGAACGATCTGATCTGGTAATCCTTTGCTCATGTCTATTTCTGCGCAGATTCTTGCGAAGGTGTAGATGCCTTTTTCCCCTTTGGAGGTGTCTGTGGCTAGATGGCGGCCTAGCTTGTTACCGATACCTTCAAACACAACGAAATGCCATAAATGAGCTGGGAGGTTGGGAAGTCTGACCCATATGGATAGTTTGGTGATGATGGCTGTAGAGGGGTCAAAATCTGGGAACCAGGGGGTTAAAAGAAGACCCGCTGAGTCCCAAAACCAAGGGCCCTCAGTTAAAGCTCTTTGATAGTCCTCACTGTCAACAAAAATCATAATGAAGAAGCCTTTAGAATAGAGAAGAACCTTGCAGTTGTTGGTCCAGTTGGAGTGAACCCATTTGTAGAGATCTGCAGTGCGTGGCCATAGGCCATTGAACCTGCAAATAATGCCCTTTTCGGCAAACAGTTGGAACTGCCTGTCCATTGTTGGATGCATTATTTCAATGGAGGGGGTTTCCTCCAGCTTGTCCACCAAAAAAGGTTTTGGACCTTGGACTGGTGGAGCTGCATTCTTGGGTTTCTGGGCATGGACAACATCTTTGTAAGAGAATGCTGCTGCTGAAGATGACTGTCCAGCCACCCCTCCTCTTAAACGAAGGGAAAGAATGATGGCAGCATTTCTTTGAATATTGTAAAATGAAAGGGGCAGGAGGTCTTCCAGCTGTTTACCTTTGAAGAGGAGCCTTTGAGAAGCAGCAGGAATCCCCACCCTGAGAGCCAGTTTATGCTTGAGGTCCTGCACAAAATCTGAAGAGCTCACCCATTGGAGCAGAGATTTGCCTGAGAGGAGCGTTATGAAGATCTGGAAGGACTCGGAGTGCTTCTGAATCTTTCTTTCTCTACAAGTCTGAGGCGAGTTTCTTTGTAGTGTTCGGTCAAACATTTTCCACGCATCCTCCCTGCGCTGGCTTATTTCAGAAGTTCTAGGATTAAGATTTTCTGGAAGCATTAACAGGCTTCCGCTCCTTGAGGGAAGCTCGGAAAGGGACCGAGACGAGGGAATGGGGACATACAGAGTAGCCCAGCTTCCCGCCCTGAGAATGTTCTGGGGAAAAGGGAGCAAATAGGGGTAAAACCTCATTAAAGATAAGGAAAATAAGCCCTCAGGCTGAGGGGACTGTTGCTGAGCCGCTATCAGGAAGCGGTTTCCGAACACGGCGACGCTCAAACCCCTGCTGGGTTCCTGGCTAGAGCCATCGTGGGAGAAGCCAAACAAGTGGAGGACGCCGGTGCTGAGAGCTGCCCCTCCGCCGACATAGCTCTGCTGAAGAGAATACCTGTGCTGCAAACAAAAAACGGGCAAACCAACGTCGAAGACAGGACCTGGGAGGGGAGGTGCCGCGGGGAAGCAGCGATCCCAGGCTGCGTCGGATTGAGAGAAGCCGGACCTGCAGAAAACCCTAGTTGCCGCCATTCTCTCTTCAATCTTTTTCAATAAAAGTTAGTAATTAATATGATGGGCGGAAAAGGGAAAAACACTAAGTACAATGCTTTTTCGTGAATTACATGTTTTTCACATATTTACATTAATAGTTAGGTTAAATCATTTTTGTGGGTTTATGGTATGAATGTGCTTTATATGGGGAAAAGTGCCTTTCCTAGGCAAAAAGTGTTTTACCATTAGGAATTGGAGTTTTATTAGGAAAATGAATGAACTGATGGGGGGGATGAATTTTATGAGGGAAATCTAGTATTTGATATCCATAAGTCTTTGAGCTGAGGGTCTGGTCCCTCCAAAAGTCAGAGAAATGCTCTGAGCCTCTTTGACTTAAAAGTTTTTGAGTACTTAGAACTTTATTATGGGAAATTAGTTAACTACAGGGGTGAAATGAATGGGGGAAGTTAACTAATTAACTTTGGAATCCATTTACATGCTTGATTGTCCATTCATATTTGGAGCATATGATGAAAAAGGATTAATATGGTTTTTGTCTAATCAATCATTGTACTTCTACTACTTTTCTTTTACTTACCCATCTACTCATTCTACCATTTTTTCTTCACTTTATTAGGGTGCATTTAAGCTAGCAAACTCTTAACAATATTTTCTTTTCTTTACATAGTAAACTATCCAAATCAAACCTTATTTCATCCATGGGCTCAGTTTAAACAATTGAGCTCCTTTATTTACTCTACCTATCTAATTCTCCCAAGAGTACACTGTTTGGTCAGATTTTATTCTCTATCTATAGACATGAAATTGAAAACATTAAATAGCCAAGTTTAAACATTTTGACTATTCATGGATTGTGGCATAAGTAACAAGTTGCACACGATCATTCATTAAGCATAAAAAGTAAATAGTAGTGGCATTTTGACTTGCACACTTTCATGGTCTTTTTGTTTTCCTAGGGTTCATATTTTTCATTTTTTTCTGACCTTTTTTCATTCTTTTTGTCCTTTGATTATTTTTTTAGGACATGCCCTCTTTACATTTTTTTTTTAATTTTTCAATATGGAAAACATTTGCAGAAAGCAAAGGTATGTACAATATTATAAGGCTTAACCTCAATTCAAAATTAAGACTCCCATTGGTTAGGAACCTAAAAACACCTACCAATCAAACCAGGTTGATGTCAGCTTTTGACATCAAGGAAGGAAATATTCAAATGTATTTCATAAAGCCAACTGTACAACCACCAAGGACATCAACAGATTACAAAAAGATTGATTTTGAGGTATTGATAAGGGATATTCATCCCATTAACCAAATTGAATTTCATAAACAGGCTGGAGAAATGATTTACTCCACCCTTACAGTTAAAGCCATAGTTGCCCATCAATTGCAGAATCCTTTGACCAATATCTCATCTCAGTATCAGTTGGAGAAGGCCTCCTCACAGGCCAAAGACACCAGAATCAAGTCTTTGGAAGACTTAGTGATTGAATTGGGACATGATCCCAAAGATATCAAAGCCACTGAGAAACTAATTAAGAAAAAGAATGGTGACATTGCAGCACTCAAAAATCAATTGAAGGTACCTCAGTTGCAGCATCCCTAGACACAGGAAGTCTTGGAAAACTAAACTAGACATGAAGAATTGATGGACTTAGTCCTAAAATTAAATGATCAGTTAAGGGAGACAGAGAAGGAATTGGACAGTTTAATCCAATTGAATCAGACTGATATTGCCACAACCTCAGTGAATGTCATCCCAATGGTCTCAACAACTGTTCCTTCCACATTAGCTCCCACAGCTCCTATGGCCACAACACAATAGGTTTCAATAGAGTCTACATCAGCAGCAGGTACATCAAGAGAAGAAGCAGCAAAGTTGGTTCAAGCTATGGAAGAGATGTCCATACAGGCAATAGAGATGAATAAGTTGAAAGAGAATATGACAAGCTTGGAAACTAATTACAAGCTTGCCAAAATCATGCACAAAGAAGAAGTGCAGAAAGATGCCAAAATGAGTGAGAGATTAAAAGCCATGGAGAGAGACCTAACACTGAAATAACCGCTTGGGCAGGCTAAGGAACTACTATGGGCCAATATCATTGACTCCCTTAATGATATTTGGCCATCTATTCAAGTAATTTTTGAGTAGATAGATTTAATAAAGATGGCTACAGAGGCCATTCAAAAAGTAAAAGAAGAATTAGGAGAGATGCCCGAAGGTGCCACCAAAATCATCCAATTTTTTAACAGTAAAAATAAGTATGAACTTCAGGAATTGGATATAGAGGACAGAACAGAGACAATTTTGGAGGTGAGAAAAGTCCTTTCCAAGAGAAACTTAATGCTAAAACTGGAGGACAAATGTGAGAATACGCAAGTAGACATTGATAGGTTTATGGCTAAGTTTCAAATTTTGAGAGAGAAATGGTTACCCAGTCCCTTAGTAATAAATGACAAGCTCATGACACAGTAGGATTACAACAACAAAATCAAAGAACTAGCAAAAGAACAAGTCAGTACATCATCAATCAAGGCATTGCCAACGGGCAAAGTGCTTTATCAAACATTTGAAAACTTGTTTTACCTCCAGCATGAGGTAAAACACTTGTTTATCAATAAGCCTACTTTTTCCAAGTACACCGAGGCAGATGAAATATATAGGAGGATGCTTAAGATCCAATTACCTGATGTTCAAACATGGGAGAAATTGATTTATTTACTATGAGAAATATGAAATAAAAAGGTTAATGTACAGTAAAAGTGAAATAACCAGGTAAAAAGATGAATATAGAACATTAGAGTCAAAGTGTATCAGTGTCAAAATGTATCAGATGAAAGCCAAAAGTAAATGAAGATTCCATTGTAAAAGATCAAACAACAAAGCATCATAAAGGGCTAAAATCAAACCATAAAAGCCAGCAGTACCAAAATAAAAGGGACAACATAAAACAGTTCAATAGTTGTCTCTATCTTCTTGCAAGAAGATATTTTTATTTCCTAGATTAAATCTCAAGTTAATTTGAGATATTTTGTAATAATTTTCTGTATAAATACTTCACAATTCGAAGTATGTAAAGTGGACTCTATTAGACATTTCTATAGACTTTTTGATCAACAAGAACCAGAAGGTTTTTGTATCAGTTGATGAGCCATCAAGCTGGATTGATTATTAAAGATCAGACTGTTCCAAGGATTCATGTGTTGTGTGTATATCAGACAAGTATTTTCATATGTCTTTGTCAATTTCTCAAAGTTATTCATAACCTTATATGTGTTTCAGTATAAATGCTATAACTGGAAATATATTTCGGAACTTGTTTAAATCACACTCTGTTTTAATAGCTAAGCATTTGAATGTTTTCTTCTGTAATTTAAATTAAAGAATTCTTAATTTCTCTTTAGTTTAAATTGATTTCACAAATAATCCAGATTAAAGGATTCTTAACTGCCCTTTGATTTCGATTACCCCTACCTTCATCATTCATTATCCGGGTCTGAGAACCCTTAACTGCTCTCTCACCCCGAGTGAAACCCTTCCACCCCTTTGTCTCAAAATATTTGAAATACACTCTACTATCTTGCCCTTGGAACAACCCCTTTAGTGATTTTATCTAGCCTTGCCTCGTTATCAGTTGACTCCATAACCCAATGGTCTGAAAGACATCAATTTATCCATCTGTTTAACCCCCTAGTCAAACCAGAATCACAGCAATGGAAAATATATATGCTCCCCTTGTTCTACCTGTCGAACTTCATGCCATGCCTGCAGATTATCAAAGTAATATTTTATTGTTTGATGCTACTGGTCATTACACTGCCCAACAACACAAGACGTCTGACTTTTTTGAATTGCATGAAATAGATGAGGCAAATGTCCAAATGAGACTCTTTGCCCAAACTTTAAATGGTGATGTCAAGAAATGGTTTAAAGCCTTTCCTGCCAACCACATTGCAAACCTAGCAAATTTTCAAAGGTTATTCATTGATAGATGGGAAAGGAAAAAGAACCCATTGCAAATACTTTCTGAATATGAAAATATTAGGAGAGCTCCCAATGAGTCAGTTCAGGACTATTGCACTAGGCTTAATAATATCTATAATGCAATTCCAACCAACATTAAGCCCCCACCTGACCTAGCATTGATTAAGTTCCCTGATGGTTTTGATGTTGATATGTCATACCAGCTAAGGGAGATAAATCCTGAAACCCTTGAACAAATGCAAAGTAATGTTGTCAGTGTAGAAGCCAACCTGTTAACTAGGAAAGCACGAATGAGGAATGAAAATAAAGTTATATTTAAAGAAGAAGCTTCAACTTCAGATGGAAAAGTATATGTTTTATCTAAAAGTTTAGAAATAATTATGGATAGGTTAGATATCATGGATAGGAAAAATCAATGGGAAAATCAACAACAACAACCTCCAATAAGAAACCTAGATTTTATGAAGAACCCTAATGCTACAAAAAATACTACACCATACCAACAAATTAGGCCACCCTTCCAAGAAAATTATATTGAGGAATCACAAAACCAAGAAGTAGAGGATGATACCCAGATTAATTTACTAGAGACCACAGAGGAAGACATTGTTTTTCTTACTCAAGAAGAACAGGAGTTATATATGCTTCAACAGTTATAGTTAGAATCTGGTGAATCTTTTGATTTTAAACAAGGGTATGAATCAACTATATATGAGGTGCATAAATAATATAGCTTGAGAAGTAAGAAAAATAATGAAACTCCCATTAAAATTTCCATCCAAACTCAGACTAACATAATAAAAGAAACTCCAGTTAAAAAGTTTTTGCAAATTCTCCCTAGTGGAACACATGAAACTTCAGCCCCTAAGATTGTAGATATAACCTCTAATGAAACCCAAATAGAACTAATCATTGAAAACAATCAAGATAAAAGATATCAAGGTAAAATAGTAGAAACACAAACTGATATGCCTACCACTGAGAAACAGGATAAAGACACTCAAACTGCACACATTAAGGAAGATCTAAATCAAACAAATAAACCTCAACAAATGAGATAGCTAAGTTAAAGATATCAGTTCCTCTAACTGAATTGGTAAAGAATGAAACTTACAAGTCACAGATAACTGAGACTTTGAACATAGGAGAGGGAGAGGATTTTGTTAATTTAAATGATGACTAGCCTGAATTGGTATTTGGCCCTGAGGCCAATGCAATTCATCAGCAAGGGAGAGTTCCTCCGTTTTACATCAGCCTAAATATTCATGATAAAAATTTTCATAATGCTATGCTAGACTTAGGAGCATCCCACAATTTCATGCCAAAAGCAATAATGGAAAGACTGAACTTAGACATAACCAGACCTTACAAGGATTTATTTTCTTTTGACTCCAGCCAGGTTAAATGCCTTGGTTTAATCAAAGACTTATGTGTGACTCTTGTCCATTGCCATGCAAAGAGCATTCTAATGGACATTGTAGTTGCAAATATCCCACCAAAATATGGAATGCTACTATCTTGCTCATGGGGAGAAAAACTGCAGGGATCTTTACAGTTGGACATGTCTTATGCCACCATATCTGTTTTTGGCCAACCAAGAAAATTATATAGGGAAACATTGATGAAGTACACGGATAGTAGTGAGGAGAAGCCCCAAAACTTTCCCATATATTCCATGCACTCAGATATGGACTCCTTCATCTTATACAATGCAAAAACCGATAAAAAGGAAATCACAACCAAAGACCTTAAGTACATAACAGATAATAGTGAGAACATATTCCATGAGTCACTTTGGAATTTAGCCTTTGATGGGTCTGTAAAGAGGCTGGGGACTGGTGCATGAGTCTGGATCCATAATATGGAAAATAACCATGTTGAGGGTCATTCTTTCAGAATGAATTTCAAATGTACCAATAACATGGCCAAATATGAAGCCTTGATTCTAGGGTTACAATTGGTTAAGAAATTGGGAGCCAAAAGATTTTATGTCATGGGAGACTCTAAGCTGATTATGAAACAGATCAATGGTGAATATTCTGTCAACAACCCTAGGGTCAGTAGATATAGGGATATTGTTTTAGACTTGGTCAAGGATCTCCTGGAGTCAAACTTTACTGCCATTCCCATGAGACAAAACATGCAGGCCAACAGTCTAGCTACATTTTCTAGTACAGGTAAATTGCCATTTCAACTAAACCACCAGTACACTGTAGAGCTCAGACACAGGCCTGTTATACCAAACAACCTTAAGTATTGGCAGATCTTTTCCCAGGACTCCCAGATCTATGAGTTCATGAATAATGAAGATGAATTTCGAAACTGTAAGATAGATACTGAATGTACAATAGACACTAATGTAGAAAATAACTTAGATGTAAATATTTTTGATGTACATAGACCAACTAAATTTACTAAAGTAGAAATAGATAGTTTAGACAATGTAGAGATAGATGAAATAATGGATGATGATCCTGAGATTCTTAATTTGAAAGATAATTTTTTGCCTAAAGGATTAGTACCTTTAGAGGACTTGTTTGACTCTAATGATGTAGCTAGAAAGCCGAAGATGGAACCTCTAAGAGCTGACATAGAAGAAGTTAATATAGGAACTGAAGATAATCCAAAGCTCATTAAGATATCTAAAGCCTTAGCCCTAGAGGAAAAGGTCAAATATATAAATCTGTTTAAAGAGTTCCATGATGTATTTTCTTGGAGTTATGAAGACTTAAAATCTTATGACACCAGCATAATCCAACACAAAATACCTCTAAAAGAAGACCATAAACCTTTCAAACAGAAACTTAGAAGGATAAACCCAGTTATTATGCCATCCATAGAAAAAGAGGTTAAAAGAATGCTTGATGCTCAGACAATAGCGCCCATTAGATACTCAGACTGGATTTCAAACTTAGTTACAACTAGGAAAAAGGCTGGTGAAATTAGACTTTGTGTAAATTTTAGAAACTTGAACAAGGTTTCTTTAAAAGACAACTACCCCTTACCGAAAATGGACCATATATTGCAAATGGTAATGGGCTCATCTAGGATTTCACTGTTAGATGGATTCTCTGGCTATAACCAAGTATTAGTCCAACTTAGGGACCAACCTAAAACTACTTTTACTACTCCTTGGGGTACCTTCATGTATTTGAAGATGCTCTTTGGATTAATGAATGTAGGTGCCACATTTCAGAGAGCTATGGTTTAGCTTTTGCCAAAGAAATCCATGATTTCTTGGTAGTATACCAGGATGATATCACAGTTTTCTTTAGATCATACAATGAACACTTAGACCATCTCAGAAGAGTATTTATAAAATGCACAAAATTTGGGTTTTCTTTAAATCCTAAAAAGACACTTTTCGGTCTAGAAGAGGGAAAGCTATTAGGACACGTCATATCTAAAGATGGGATTAGGATAGACTCTGCTAGAATAGAAGCCATTTTGACCATTTCCCATCCCCGAAACATAAAAGAGCTACAATCATTTCTAGGTAATATTAATTTTCTTAGGAGATTCATCTCAAATCTAGAAGAATTAATTAGGGAATTAAATAACATGCTTAGAAAGGACTCATCAATCAAGTGGACATTGGAGGCCAAACAATCCTTCGAAGCTATTAAGGAAGCATTAACCAAGATTCCAGTCCTGATTAGTCCTGACTTATCAAAAATTTTATTATTTTTTCATTTGCTTCAGAACACACCATTGCAGTAGTCTTACTGCAAAAGAACAATCAAGGATATGAATAGCCAATAGCATTCTTTAGTAAATCCTTGAGAGATGCCACACTAAAATACAATATCATGGAAAAACATGCATTGGCTTTGGTTAAAGCTATCAAAGATTTTAGAGTATACATTCTGTACTCTCACATCATTGCTTATGTTCCAAAATCTGTAGTTAAGGACATTTTGACTCAAAATGGGCCTGAAGGAAAAAGAGGCAAGTGGATTGCCACAATATTGAAATATGACATAGAGATAAAACCTACCAAGCTCATCAAAGGCCAAGGTTTAGCCAAATTCATGGCTAAATCGAACTGTCAGGCCCTTGATATCAACTTCATTAGTGCTTGGATGATCAGGAGGAGATGGTGACTCCACAGATCAGTGAATCCTTTATTGAATCACCATGGTATGCAAATATTACATTTGTATTACTAAATTTACAGGCTCCTCCTAGACTGACAATAACCAAATCTAGATATAACATTGTTTTGGAAGGACAATAGTGGTATTCTCTTAACACATTTATTAAAAGATGAGGCTGACAAAGTTTTG
The DNA here is from genome assembly GCA_000404065.3 of Pinus taeda. Lineage (NCBI taxonomy): Eukaryota > Viridiplantae > Streptophyta > Pinopsida > Pinales > Pinaceae > Pinus > Pinus taeda. The sequence goes on from APFE031428232.1 coordinate 81,482, forward strand.
CAAGATTTTCATGCAGGGGACTATGGAGGACACTTGTACTGGAAGAGTACTGCCAATAAAATTTCGAGGGTTGGTTTCTACTGGCCTAATTTGTTTGCATATGTCAAAAACCATGTGACCTCCTGTCACAAATGCCAGATGTTTGAGGGAAAGAGGAAATTGTTACCCTTACCCCTTAAGACAATTTCCACTGAGATGTCATTTCAAAAATGGGGGTTAGACTTCATTGGAGAAATACACCCCCCATCCTCAATTCAGCATAAGTGGATTCTAACAGCCACAGACTATTTTACCAAATGGAAAGAGACCATACCTTCTAGGCAAGCCACAGACGCTGTCATAATTACCTTCCTAGAGAGTAATATCCTTTCAAGATTTGGATGTCCCCAGAAGCTCATTATTGATAATGTAGTCGCCTTTAAGTCCAAAAGAATGATAGATTTCTGTAATAAATACCATATCACCCTTGGTCATTCCACAACCTATTACCCTCAAGTTAATGGACTAGTAGAGTCATCCAACAAAAGCCTGGTCAATATTATCAAAAAGTTAATGGAGGATAATAAAAAGACATGGAACAAGAAGTTAGCCAATGCCTTATGGGCAGATAGACTAACTACTAAAAATTCCATTGGAACATCACCCTATCAGCTGGTTTATGGGATGGATGTAGTTTTCCCATCATCCTTAGGAATGCCAGTCATGAAAATCCTTCAAGAACTACAGGTGGAACCGAATGACATTCAAAGAAGAATAAACCAAACTATACACCTGAAGCAGACCAGAGAAGAGGTTTATGTAAAATCACAAATAATCCAAGAAAATATCAAGAAAGTCTTTGATAAAAAGACTAAACAGATGATTTTCACATAGGAGACCAAGTCCTCAAGTGGGATTCAAGGAGGGAAGATAAAGGAAAGCATGGAAAATTTGATTTTCTATGGCAAGGGCCTTATGTCATTTTTGGCTACAGAGGCAACAATGCCTTTTTCTTGAGAAACATAGATGGTTTAGATCTACCAGGAGGACCTGAAGCACTACTTTTCCACTGACATACAGTAGTTCATTTTATTTTCCATCATTGTACATAAAATTGTAAGAGTGTAGATTGGATTGGATGGTAAGCCTTTGAAGTTGAAGCCCGAAGAGAAGGCCCTAAGCTTTAAAATATTTACTGTCATAAGTATCAATAATGGAGATTCACAAAAGGATACTTTTCAAGGTAACATCAACAACAATTCAAAGGTTGTTGATCTTTAGAGTTCTTGACATTTCACTAGGAAATGCCACCCCCAAGTGGAGCAATTGTTAGGGTCCTATAGTGATAGGATTCATAATTTTGAATTGGCTAAGTTTGAGCCTTGTAATATTGTACATACCTTTGCTTCCTGCAAATGTTTTCCATATTAAAAAAATTAAAAATTTAAAGAGGGTATGTCCTAAAAGAATAATCAAAGGACAAAAAGAATAAGAAAATATCAAAATATGAAAAATATGAATTAAAAAAAAAAAAAAAAATGAAAATAGATCATGAAAGTGTGCAAGCCTAAATGGCACTACTATTTTACTAATTTATTGTTTTAAATAATGGTTGTGTGCAGCTTGTCATACATGCCACAACCCATGATAGTCAAACTATTTAATATCAGCTATTCCATGCTTTCAATTTTTATGTTTATAGTTAGAGAATAAAATCTGACCAAACAGTTTAATCTTGGCAGATCATTAGATAGGTAGAGAAAATAAAAGGAGCTCATCAGTTTAATCTGAGCCCTTGGATGATATAAGGCTAAAAGTAGTTAGTTTACTTTTCAAAAGAAAAATGAATGATAAGGGTTTTCTAGTCTAAATGCACCCAAATAAAATGAAGAAAAAATGGTAGGGTAAGTAATGGATAAGTAGAAGAAAGGTTGCTGAGTATAAAGTTGATTGAATAAAAGCACATTTATCAGTCTTGACTATATGTTTCAATGTGCATGAGCATTTAATAAGGAAAAAAGACAATGGGTTACAATTTTATTTAATTAACTCCCCTTCATTCTTTTTACCCCTTTACTTACTAATTTCCCATTCACAAGTAAGTTCTAGTACTTAAATCCTTCAAGTCATAAAGGCTTAGAGCATTTCTCTGACTTTTGGTGGGGCCAGACCCTTGGCTTAATGACTTATGGATATCAAGTATTAGAATCCCCTTCATAAAATTCATTTCCCTTCATTACCCTAATAAAACCCCTTTTCCTAAGGATAAACTTCATTCGCCTAGGAAAAGTAAAAACCCCCATGTTAAATTCACTCAAAAAACCCACAAAAGTGTTTTATCCTAAGTATGAAATGTATGTGAATAAAATGTGCAAATTTTACATTTATGATAAGGGTATGCTCGCTCTGCTCATTTCATATTAATTTTTAAATTTATTATATAAATCCCCATATACCTTTTCCTATATATTAAATAAATCCCCTATATAAATATCCCATCCCTTAGTTTTAATATAAAGTATATAAAATACCCCATATCCCGACAAAACTGATAAATCCCATCATTAAGCCCTGCCTGATTGTTTTAACCCATTATTAAGTCCTAATTAATTCCAAGCCGCTGAAGATTAAAGCCTTGGGCCCCCCGAAGCCCATGTTCTTATCACCTGCACACCTCCCTCACCTGACTGTCGTCCGATCATCATCGCACTCATCTGATGGTCCACAGCCATATCATTTGCACCCGATGGTCGACCTTTACCCGCCCGATAAGGTGGTTTTCCCCAGCCCCCCAACTGCTACGTGTCGAGCGATGGAGTAGATCGGGTGACCCTCCTAAATACCACTCCCTCCACAAAAGCGATGTGATGGCTTGGGAAACTGCCTCCCCGCCAAACCCGAAAAACTGCCTACTCTTCATATGTGAATTTACTCACCAAAAAATAACCATTGCTCAATAAAAACCTTACGAAGCCCTTTTTCGCTCATTTTTTCTGTGAACCTCTGCAAACCAATGCAACACCTGCGAATGCTGAATTTACCAATTAACCTCAAATTCCACTCCTGAAGAAGCTGCAGAGACCTCCATCAACCTCTCAGTCAGTACCAGAGCCATTCAAACATCTACAGTTGTCGTGAACCTCGAATTTGAAGCTAATTCACCCAATTCCGGGTATTTAAAGGTAAACTACCAGTCACCCGTTCCAATTTGAAATCGTTCAGTATGTAAAGCATTTTAATTAAGTAAAATTAATTGAAAATACTTTAAATTTAAAAGTCTATGCCCAAACCCTTATGAAAACTTCCAGTTTCCATCAAAAACCTATGAATAAACATGTGAAAGCCAAATTCAAATCCACAAGCATTGAATTATGGCTACCCCTATCGCCATGGATGTCAGACCTATCACTACTCCCCGTTTGGACCTAGACCATCTCCCCCTAGCGGACAGGGATTTTCAAATCAGAGACACAAGTGCATATGAGGTGCTTCTCAAAATTCATTGTTTGAGCAAAGAAATAAATATGAACCATTCTAATGACATTGGCCTTTGGGACTCCAATTTGCCCAAATACCAGTTTCCCCAAGTTCATATCTTTCCTAAAATTTTCCATATGTGCCATGCCTGTTACATTCCCAGCCAGAGAGCTATAATGTCCCATGACCAAAAGGTTTTGTTCACAATTACAGTTGAATCAATTAATAAGATGTTGCAAGTCCAACCAGGTCCTGACCTAACCCCACTCTCCATTGGGGATTTGTTGGACCTATACACCAAGTTGACCCCCTCTAGACTAGCCCAAATATTTCAAACTTTCATTGTTGAAGACAAGCACATTCCTAAAGATGCCCCTCCATATGTTTCTACCATTTTCTCTTAAAGGGGCAAGCATATTGTGACTATGATATCATGCATTTTGGGCTGCACCACTGATGAATTTGTTGATGAACTCATCCTGGCCTTCATGTCTATTTTCACCCCAGGAAAGCTTCTTACTACTTTGTACGATTATGCCCAATTCATAGCTGAGAGGATGTATGAATAGTTTACTAGAATGCATAATGAGAGAGTATTCAAATACTCATCCGTACTATACCATATGTTTTTGTATTATCAGTCAGACAGGTTTCCCTTCACCCTTCATAAGCTTGATACTAGAGGCCAGCCCAGGTCTATCATATTTTGGACACCATTGTTCCACAAGTATTCCTCACCATACACCTATATAGACTTCATTGACTCTTTTTTCCATCCAATCATGACTATGCTGACAGGAAGTCCTCCACCCAGAATAAGCCAATAGATCAAAAGAGTCCTCCAGTTGTCCAAGCAAAGTAAAGTGGGAGATTGGTACCTTTACCAAAACCATACTAAAATAAGAATCTATGGGTGCCAACTTGCCCAATACAAACTCCCCTAATGCCTCCTCGTGAGGTTATTTTCTCTAAAGTATTATAGGCAGATAATGAACTCTGACGAAGTCAACTTTGTCTCCGCCAAGAAAAGGACCCAGTTCAAAGTCAAAAATCAGTTAGGCCCTTTCATTTGCAATTCTAGAGAAGCAGGGTAGGAAGCAGATCTGATTCTGCAACAAATGAAGTTCCAAAATAGTTTCATGTGGAGATATGACCCTCAAGGGTTTATGACCAAACTTAGAGAAAAGGTCGAATTGGGGCCTTACATTCATCACCCCATACCAGAGATAGAAAGATATGCCAACCAATCTAAGTGATTGGAGAACACTCTCATAGACATGGATAGTACAAAGGTAGATTTTGAAAATACCTTGATTGATATAGAGAGAAAGCTTGATGAAAACTCATTCCTGCAGGTATCACAACAAGAAGCAACCATGAGTACCCCTACAGTTTTGCAGACTCCTCAAAATGAGGAAAGGAATGCCAAGAGGAATAAAGAGGGAGCCTCCACTTCAGGCATGGACACATCCAATGTGTAGTATGAAGGTAGCTAGAGCAAAGGCCAAGGCTCAATCTTGTTTCAGAACAAGAAGACACAAAAGGCTTAGCAGAAGTAACTAATATTGAGTTTGACATGAGCAAGGGCACAACTCCATCTGGAGAAACACAGGAGCCATCTATCTCACACACTCAAATGTTAGAAAGGTAGCTCAGTGTAGAAGTCTCCTCATTCAGTAGGCCTGCTGATAAAGATAAGGATATTAAGGACAGGTTCAAAGAAATCAAGATGAGAATTGAGAAACTGAAGGCATAGTCTTATGCACAGTATCTCAAGATTACACCTACCAATCAAACCAAGTTGATGTTAGCTTTTGACATCAAGGAAGGAAAGATGCAAATGTCTTTCATAAAGCCAATTATGCAACCACCAAGGATATCAGTAGATTACAAAAAAAATTGATTTTGAGGTATTGACAAGGGATATTCATCCCATTAACCAAACTGAATTTCATAAACATGTTGGAGAAATTATTTACTCCACCCTTACAGGTAAATCAATAGCTTCCGATCAATTGCAGAATTCATTGACCAATATCTCAGCTCAATATCAGTTGGAGAAGGCTTCCTCACAAGCCAAAGACACTATAATCAAGTCTTTGGAAGACTTAGTGATTGAATTGGGACATGATCCCAAAGATATCAAAGCCACTGAGCAACTAATTAAGAAAAAGAATGATGACATTGCAGCACTCAAAAATCAATTGAAGGTACCTCAGTTGCAGCATCCCCAAACACAAGAAGTCTTGGAAAACAAAAATAGACATGAAGAATTGATGGACTTAGTCCTAAAATTAAATGATCAGTTAAGGGAGATAGAGAAGGAATTGGACATTTTAATCCAATTGAAGCAGAATGATATTGCCACAACCTCAGTGAATGCCATCCCAACAGTCTCAACAGTTGTTCCTTCCACATTGGCTACCTCATTGGCTCCCACAGCTCCTATGGCCATAGCACAACAGGTTTCAACAAAGTCTACATCAGCAGTAGGTACATCAGGAGAAGAAGCAGCAAAGTTAGTTCAAACTATGGAAGATATGTACATACAGGCAACAGAGATGAATAAGTTGAAATAGAAGATGACAAGCTTGGAAACTGATCACAAGCTTGCCAAAATCATGCACAAAGAAGAAGTGCAGAAAGTTGACAGGATGAGTGAGAGGTTAAAAGCCATGGAGAGAGACCTAACACTGAAAGAACCCCTTGGGCAGGCCAAGGAACTACTATGGGCCAATATAATTGACCTTGTCAATGATATTTGACCCTCTATTCAAATAATTTTTGAGCAGATATATTTAATAAAGATGGCTACAGAGGCCATCCAAAAAGTAAAAGAAGAATTAGGAGAGATGCCCGAAGATGCCACCAGAACCATCCAATTCCTTAACAGTAAAAATAAGTATGAGCTTCAGGAATTGGATATAGAGGACAAAACATAGACAATTTTGGAGGTGAGAAAAGTCCTTTCCAAGAGAAACTTAATGCTAAAACTGGAGGACAAATGTCAGAATATGTAGGTAGTCGTTGATAGGTTTATGGCTAAGTTTCAAATTTTGAGAGAGAAAGGGTTACCCAGTCCCTTAGTAATAAATGAAAAGCTCATGACACAGTAGGATTACAACAACAAAATCAGAGAACTAGCAAAAGAACAGACTAGTACATCATCAATCAAGGCATTGCCAACAGGCAAAGTGCTTTATCAAACATTTGAAAACTTGTTTTACCTCCGACATGAGGTAAAACACTTGTTTATCAAAAAGCCTACTTTTTCCAAGTACACCAAGGCAGATGAAATATATAGGAGGATGATTAAGATCCAATTACTTGATGCTAAAACATGGGAGAAATTGATTTATTTACTGTGAGAAATATGCAGTAAAAAGGTTAATGTATAGTAAAAGTGAAATAGCCAGGTAAAAAGATGAATACAGAACAATAGAGTCAAAGTGTATCAATTTCAAAGTGTATCAAATGGATGACAAAAGTAAATGAAGATTCCAGCGTAAAATATCAAACAGCAAAGGAACATAAAGGGCTAAAATTAAACCATAAAAGCCAGCAGTACCAAAATAAAAGGGACAACATAAAATAGTTTAATAGTTGTCTCTATCTTCTTGCAAGAAGATATTTTTATTTCCTAGATTAAATCTCAAGTTAGTTTGAGATATTTTGTAATAATTTTTTGTATAAATACTTCACAATTCAAAGCATGTAAAGTGGACTCTATTAGACATTTATATGGACTTTTTTATCAAGAAGAACCATAAGGTTTTTGTATCAGTTGATGAGCCAGCAAGCTAGATTGATTAATAAATATCAGATTATTCCAAGGATTCATGTGTTGAGTGTATATCAAACAAGTATTTTGATATGTCTTTGTCAATTTCTCAAAGGTATTCATAATCTTATATGTGTTTCAATCTAAATGCTATAACTGGAAATATATTTTTTAGAACTTGTTTAAATCTCACTCTGTTTTAACAATTAGGCATTTGAATGTTTTCTTCTGTAATTTAAATTAAAGGATTCTTAATTTCTCTTTAGTTTAAATTGATTTCACAAATAATCCATATTAAAGGATTCTTAACTGCCCTTTGATTTCAGTTACCCCTACCTTCATCATTCATTATCTGGGTCTGATAACCCTTAACTTCTCTCTCACCCTGAGTGAAACCCTTCCACCCCTCTTTCTCAAAATATCTGAAATACACTCTGCTATCTTGCCCTTGGAACACCCCCTTTAGTGAGTTTATCCAGCCTTGCCTCCTTATCAATTGACTCCATAGCCCAATGGTCTGAAAGACATCAATTTATCCATCTGTTTAAGAGATCCCACCACCAATTTCAAACAAAATCAAAACCCCTTAAACAATTATAGCTAGCCTAAAACATCTTAACTAAACAAAGTTAAATCTCAAAGAGAGAGCCCTCTCTGAGCATCAGGAAGACTAGGTCCTGATCTCCAAAAGTCGATAGTGGTTACCTTTGGTTTTTCCTTTTTCTTACTTCAAATGAATTACTAGAGTGATAACAATACCTAACCTCGCATGAAATGTATTTGATATGTTTGTAGCTTTCCTCATTCCAGGGATATGGCATACTTGCTCTCCTTACTCCATTTTTGTCCTCAGTGGGTTCCTCACCTTCTAAAAAGAATTTCCTTTTGGAAACCTGGCTATGTCCTTTATCTTGCTTCCTTTATGGTACTCCTAGGGGAAGTATGGTAAATCTGTTGATGAGTTCAGGGGTGAGTTCTATGGAGATGCCTCTTACCAAAATAGTCGCATGGACTCTGGTGAGTGGAATGAGGGAGAGCGCAAAATCTCGGGCCACCTCATCATCATACCCCCTTACTTTTTCGAAAAACCCTATCCAATTATGCCTTGTGAAGATTTCTAGTACCTAACGGTGTTGTTGGATTCTCATAGTGTTAGTGGGCTCCCTCTTATTGAACCCTCTTGTCATCTTGGTTGGTGAGGTTTTGAGGAGATGAGATGGTTGATACAATTTTCAAATGCAGAAATAAAAAATTGAGATGAATGTGTGGACAATTCTCTTGCACAACTACCAAATTCACTCAAGCTAGAGGATTTTATTCACTTGGAAAGAGGTATGTAATTACATATCCTACCTCTTCATAATGTTTTGTGTCGTCAAACCCTGATTTTTCCCCTCTGAAACTCCTCTTGGCCTATCATGTAGATTGTCTCTATGTATCATGTAGGAATCCTGTGTGCAATCCTATAGGATTTCTTGTGCAATCCTGTAGGAATTCTTGTGAAGAAAAATGATGGTGTCTTCCTTGTTGTAGGTTTCCTGGGTATGAGATCGGCTTGTGAGAGCGAGCCTCGAGGTGGTGAATGCATGAATGCATGGGGATGATGATTATTTCCTCTTATGGTCATTTGGGTTGAGGTGGTGTGTTGGCATCCAAGGTACAATTTCCATTTTTGGACCATTGGTCCCCACTACCACCTCATCATTCCCCACTTCCTCGTAATCAACTCCCACTTCATCCTTTCGTAGCCTTAACTGCTTTTGTCCTTCTCCTTTCTATTTTTGAGTTGACTACTGCCACGTGTGAGAGGACAAACTGTTTTGTCTTTTTTGACTGATTGAAGGTGGCCAAGTTAACTAGCCACCTTTCACTTATAAACCAACTTACTTGTAACCTTTAAATCTTTTGACTACATTATGCACATGAGAGAGTGAGCGGGATACTTATGTGTGGTGCTTAATACCTTGCTGCAGCGGTTGAAGACTGGAGGTGCTTGTTGTGTGTATTGGATGCATGTTGTTCTTCTTCCCTTTTATGATGTTCTATGATGATTTTTTGTGGTGCAGGTACCTGGTGTTGAAGATGATGGTGTTGTTGCTGCTTTGGAGTCCCTTCTACTGTTGGATCATGATGCTGGAAGCTTGCTATTCTTATGATTTGTATTCTGTGGGATAGGCTGCTACAGGATTTCCTATAGGATGTCCTGTAGCTGCTTCTCCCCCAGAACTCTTAATCATACCTTCTACTAGGAGTTTGAGGATGGTGACCTGGATGGAGAGGGATACTAGGAGTGTGGAGGATGAGGAATACTCAGGTGATGCTCCCTATTTCTCTTTGTTTCCTTCTTTTTGAAGACTATGGTTTTTTTTTGAAATTGATATATTTTTTAAGGGTGAATGCAGGGGTGTTGAAGGTGGACATATGTATGGTCATGGAATGATGATGTAGGGGTGCTATTTTATTGACATATTAGGTCATTTTTTCCTTTAGGGTCACTTCCTGTAGGATTTCTGGGTGACTGTGATTCCTACAGGATCATCGTGTAGGTTTTTAGGGGATCCTGTAGGTTTACAGGGGATCCTCTAGAAAACACAGACCCCTTGTAAATTGAAGGAAAGGAGTGGAAAAAATGAGAGAAATGGTAGAATGATGAATGAAAATGAGTGGAAAAATAAAATGTAAGTTAAATATGTCTCTTGGTGATCCCTTTTTTCTCTTTGATCGTCCTTCTTGCTGACTTGAAAAATATAAATGTTTATGATTTTTCTCTTCTTCTTTTTTTTAAACAACTAGGCTGCCTCTAAGAGATTTTCATCCGAACTATTTTCCCTGGGCGCCTCAAGAGAGGTATTCACCCAAGGATCTTTTTATTCTCATTTTTTCTCTCTCTCTCTCTTTTTATATTGACACCATTGGGCCGCCCCAAGAGGTTTTCAACCTGATAGTGGGACTTAGGCGCCTCATGGAGGTTTTCACTTGAGTCCTTATTCTTTTTCTTTTTCTTTTTTCTCTCAGTGATTTGATGAGGTAGGAGTTGAAACTTGCTCCACTACCATCATTGTTTTATTGATATCATCAATGAATTCTTGTTTTGATAATAGTCTCTCGTAAATCTTCAGTCGGTGTCGAATAACAATTAAAGGAATGGCCTCTTCATCTATGGTTTTGATCTGTACGGAACCATTATCATGGCATCTTTCTACAACATAAGGTCCTAGCCATGTTGTCCTTAACTTTCCCTTGAAGTCTTTATACCTAGAATCATATAACAAAGCCCAATCACCTTCTTGAAATTGCTTTTCCTTGATGTTATTATCATGCCAAATCTTCCTCTAAAGTTGAATTACCTCTGTATGTAGGAGGGCCTGCATTCTGAACTCATCCAAACCATTCAACTGGAGCAATATCTCTTTTTGTGCACTACTGAGATCTAGATCTAGTTGGGATATGTTGGTTCAATTGGGCCTAACCTAGGTTCGGAAGAATTATTTAGCCAAACAAATCCCGTAGCTATTGGCCCTTTCGGCAACAATTTGCGAAGCGTGAACTGAGGTCTCACCCGAGGTAGTAGGGGAGGGTGCTGGAACCAGGTTTCCACACCCTTGGGATGTCTGGGTGGGGTTTTATGGGCTTCGCACACTATTCCGCAGCTTCACGCTTCTTCTGCTTCGCGCAGGTCTGAGCCCAGGACTTTCTTTATTACTTACTCACTGCATTGTTATGTATTTGATTTACTTATTATGGTTTTTAAGCAAGAATTTATTAGATGTAACCTGTTCGCGTACAAAATAAACACCAATTCATACATTCATAACAGAGACAGATGCGTATGGAATTAAAAATTGCAAGTAAAAGCTAGATCGCGATAATTCAGATTTAATACAAAATTCTGGAAACACTTATCTTTATTTTCTTCACCAATACATCCAGATCTGCCCTGCGCACTCAGTTGCAGGGGTTCGCGCACACAGCTGCGGACTCTTCCAGGCCTTTGCGCACATAGCTGCAGAGCCTCTACCTATTACCCAACCCTTCGACTCGGACTTACAGACGCTTTTGACTTCCTTCCTCAGATACCCATAACGGATTCAAAATTATCCTATCAAAACCCAAAAAAAATTGTCTTTCCACCATAGAGATTCGCTCTATTTATAACTATCTATGGTCCATAGACCGACTTCCTATCTAAATAATTTATATTATTTTTCGGGCGGACAGCCCTTTGACTCGACCTTTTAGCCTTCGCGCTCTACATATTTCAGAGTTTTACAATACTTTTATTCTAATTTTTAGGTTAACAAGCCCAAAACTGTTACGTGGGACCTTCGCTACCCAACAATCCCCCAACACAATCATCGTGACTCGTCCTGAGTCACTCGTCGATGTGGAAAAATGTGTTGCCCTGGCTTCATGTTTCACTTTCCTCTGAGTGGCATTCGTCGTCCTACTACTTCCATGTGGTCTCCTACAACGCGTCTTATGGCCCGTAATTCAGTGTTTTGACCCCTTCCTGCAACTGATGATGCTCATTCTACTCTGCTCGGTTAACACAGAACACCCCCTTGTAGAATGTTAGCTCGAGCAGGGGAGCTGCGTACGAGACTTTCACGTACCACCGTAGCTACTTTGAACCTTCGTATTTTCTCTTCGCCCTATCTGACGCAGATTGTGTTGCAATTTTTCAAGACCATAGTTGCTCTTCATGAGACCCGTCTTCCTTCTATCTATCAGATACTTCTTAGTAACCTCGTTTGCGCCCATGGTTTCTTTTTTTTCCTCCCTTCAGTGAATTAGTGTAATTGACCAACCGACCTGTGACATCCGAACCATTTCTGCTTCCTGTTTCCCTTCTTCCTGTATAGCCAATACGTTTGTAGTGGGTATCATCATGATGGTTAGAGAGTCCAACTACTGCAACAACCATGTTACCACCTTCGGGCTTGAGCCTGGTGCAAAGATAATTATTAGTGCCATATCAATAGTTAGCCTATGGTGTGTTGACTTGTAGTTAGGCTGTTGGATATTCCTTGGTGATTTATAAGCATGCCAAATTTCAAATCCCCTGATTCCTGCTTTTTTGAACATTCCCATGAGCATCTAGGGGTAGCTTGGGCCATAGTTGGCTCATACTTCTTCTCTTAATTGTTTGTTGCCCGCTCCCTGTCGCCCTAATGCAAACATCTTGTCGTGAATAGTGATCTGAATGGTCACCTCTACTTGGGGTAATGCAGTAGCATGCATTTGATTGCGAAACCACAGTGTTGCTGATGAGCCTAATCCACGCGTCTCCTGGCATTCGCACCCCTTATCCCCAGACTGTTTTATCGTCTCGCGCTCTCTTTCAACTGGTTGGAGCGGTGAGACTGTCCTGTGAGCGGCTAGTCAGGCGGCCAGCCCACCGGTATAGAGCTTCAGGCGACTGCCATTCACTCGGCTCGGGAAGGGATCCCCATTAAGTTTATCCAGCTAAACCATTCCCCCTTCGGTGACTTCTTTGACGACATATGGCCCCAACCAGTGCATTCGTAGTTTGCCAGGGAATTTCTCAAATTTACTATCATATAGTAGTACTAAATCATTCTCTTTGAAAGTGCGCACCTTAATATGCTGATCATGCCATGCCTTTTCATGTTGTTTTTGCACTTGCTAGTGGAAGCTATCTGCTAGGGCCTAAATATACCTCAGGCTGAGAAAGGTAGGATCTAGGGTAACATCAAACCACGCTTAACCTGGTAGCTAGCCCTACCAGGTCGGGAGAGGGCTCTCTCCTTGTCAATATCAGAAAAATATGGTCAGTAAAGCTTGAGATGACTGATATTAAGACTGATTTTAGGCTAGGTATGTGAGTTGAGAAGTTTGAATGAATTTAATTTTGTTTTGCTGGCTCAAATGTGAAAGGCAGATTCGGTTCTGAGGAATGGACACAGTCTTGCAGAGATCTCTATGGGCGAGGTAGGAAAATGGTTAATCACTTCAAATTGAGTGTGATGGAGAGCTTTTAGACTGGTGAGGAGTTGGAGAGGGCATGAAAGTCTCAGGGATCCTCTTCAAACAGATGAAAACATAAATAACTAAACAAACCCTAGGTAGAGCACTACAACTTCAATGAATTCTACCTTTATCCTTGTTTCATTTAGCTAAGATGAATAGAGAGATATGATAGCATACATAAAACACATGTAGACTTGCAATTACAGAAGGAAAAACAATACCAAATCAAGTTTCCACAAGAATCACATAAAGTGCTACAAACCTTGGTCTATTCCTTTGCCAAACTGCTGAAATGAATGTACAATAATGCTCAAAACATTCACAAGAGTCCAACCTTTACCAGTGAATAAAAAACTATTAGATATAGGCAACAAACAATTCATGATAGGATTTAGGGGTCAAATTCATGATTTTAGGAGTTGTTTCAACAAGATCTACACTAAGAACTAAAAGGTAGGCAATGGAACAGCTTGCCTTTAAAACCTAGGAAACTTATTCATTCAGTTTCAAACTATCTTTTTATGATGTATCTACCTCCATGAGTAAAATTTTAGCATATTTACATAAAAATCCATAAATTTACATCAAATTACATCATGAGTTTGAATTTTAGAAAGAGAAAAGTCAAATTGAGAAGAAACTAGGCGAAAAACAGAGTTTTTTGGTACAAAATGAGAAAATTTCATCCTATGCGTTGCGCCCCTGTCACTGTGCGCCGTGCTATTTTGGAGCTGATTTTGGAGGCCTTCCCGTGCACAACATTTGCTCCAAGTGGGCTTGTTGGAAAGGTTGCATGTCTACTTTCCATAACAAGTGGAATTTCTGAATTTGGTCTCCATTTGCCCCTCCAAAAATGAGTTCTCCCAAAACTGCTTCCTGTGTGGCCAAAAGCAGAAAGGTTATTTGTGAGGTGTTTTTGACCTTTTTGGAAGCTCAAAACTTTTCAAAATTTCTTTTCCATGTGAGGGAATTAATATTTTTACATGAGGAATCCAAAAATGTTGATTTTTCCTCAAAAGGAGGTCCCTAGCAAAAGCGCACGCCAGGTGGCGCGGCGTACCAGGTAGAAAAATCTGTTTTTTAGTCCAAAAATTCAAAATTTACAAAAAGTTTCCCAAATTCCTTGAAATTTGGGCTGAGTTTCCTTCATCAAGTGCTGTGTTGGGCTAAGGAAGCCTCAACCAAGATCTGGAGTCTATCTTGCTCTTTTCTCTTCCTCAATGCTTTCCTCAACTTGGCCTTCAAAGTCCTAATTCTCGCTTTGCACACCTGGTTTCTCGCCAAGTAGTGGTAGGCCATCTGCCTCAACATATTTTTCTCTCTATTGGCCTTCACCAACATCCTCTCCAAGTGCAATTTTATCCTCTCAATCCAAGATTCACGATCAGCTTGAATTTCTTGTTCTAGTGATGTCAACTTAGTTTTCCTCCTCTTGTCAGCTTGTCGATTTGCCCTTATGTTTTGGAGCTCCATAATGGTTTTCTGATCCTCTAACTGTTTTTTTCTCTACTCCAAATAGTTGATAATCCACTTGGCTCTTTCCAGGTTGAAATACAAATGATGAATGTCATCTTGCTGCTCCCGAATGATCTCTTTGAGCTTTGAGCTCAAATCAGTGCCATCATCCTAAATAAGAATGAAATCTACCTCTTGACCTCCTGAAGGCCCCTCATCATGTAATGGCTTCTTTCCCTTGTCTTGTACCTGCTCTGTTGATGGATGAAATGAGACCCATTCCACCCCATGTGGAGATAGTACTCGTTTTTCTATTGCAAACAATCTCCTAGTGCCCTTTTCATATGTGATAAACACTGGCACACATGGTTTATGTCTCATGCACCTCCTGCTGATGTGAAGGCTCTCCTGCCTCATGAAAAACTGATGGGGGAACTTGAGGTCCTGTGAAGACCTCATGTGAAATGAAATCCTCCCATGAAACATTCAGTAGACTAAGCTGATGCAAAACCACAATTTTGATTAGTTCAAAGTGATAGATGTTATTATACTGCTGATGAGGAGACTTCCTTTTCACCAATGTGGTCATCTTCTCAATATTCTGGAAAATCAAATAGGGGAGGTTCATCATCCTCACCCTAGTAAAGTGCATCAACAATCTGATATGATAGGTGTATAAACGAGAAAATCTGCCCTCACAGCTGAAGTATTTGATTATGAGTTTCATCAAGGGAGCATATGTGTCTTGTAGGTACCTGAATGGGAAGATCCTACTGACATGTCTCTGAAACCAGCCTTGATATAAGGCTCATAATGATCTTTGTCTACCAGTTGCCCCTTATTCCACTACCCACCTACATTTGGAATACCGTTTGCTTGAGCTATAGTCTTACGTGTCAAGGTGAATGTCACCCCTGCCAAATTGACTTGGCCATTATGAAGATGGAGCACAAACAGTCTTGCAAGATCATGGTGGTATTTGACTCTTTCCACCATCTCACAAAACTGATAACAAGATTGGTATTGGAAGCATGTGACAGCAAGAGGACAAGCCAACAGCTCGGCAAATGAAGTAAGCTCCTCTCAGTTATGTTTTCTACTCTTATGAGGTCTCCTTGGTGCATGAATTTCTCTGGAAGAGTCACTGACTGTTTCCTCATTTCTGTCATAAGAAGAATCTGACTCCATGTTTGTCAATGCTTGAGTTTTCTTAGATGAGTATGAAGAGATTTTATGGTGTCAATGGGTATTTGCTGCTAAAAGATAGGGTATGATGATAAGGATTGTGGAGGGACTATGTATGAGGGGTTGGGGATGCTGCTGGTGGGGTTTTTGGGGAATTAAAGGGCTTAAGGAATAATATTTAGGGTTTGGGATTGTTTGATTAGGGTTTGGGATAAGTGAAGGTAGGGATTAGGGTTAGTAGTTTAGGGATATGGGGAATAGGGAATGGGTAAATAGAAATGAAAAGGGAGGAAGAAAATGAAGTAAGGGAGTGAGGGAGTGAAAATGATAGGGGTAGGATTTAGACAGCAAAAAAAGAGATTTGTAAACCCTAGGCAGTGTTTCTCAACAAACTGTGCAAATAACTAGGGTTTCAATTTTTCCATATTGAATCACCATGAACGCTAAGCAAACTCATACATTGGGCATATTTGGAGTGTGAACTTAATTGTGCAATGAGGAATTGGCAATTTGAGAGCCTTTGGAGGAAGATGTGAACGATTTCGGGCCTTGTAGACTAGTGCATCATGCCACCTCACAAGTGTGGCGTGCTAGCTCGATGCATCGTGCCAGTACAAAATTATAACGTGGAGTGGGCTCTGTGTGCGCCGCACGGGCCAGGTGCGTCGCGCCTTGACCCAGGTGCGCCGCGCCTACAATTTCTCACCCTTTGACAGCAAAATCGATCCCTTGGCTTTGAATATGCAAATGCACTTGCTCTCCTTCACTTTTGGCATGCAAATGAACCTCTTTGACATGAATACACTTTATATATCCATGGTTTTAATTTTTGACTCAAGAAAACCCACTTTCCTAATGTTTGATTTTCACTTGTTTTTTAAAACTCTGTTTTTGGGCAGTTTGCTTTACCTTTTGCCTTTGATGGACTAAATGCTTTGACATTTTGTTTCTTTTGCAGGAACTGGAGTATTAGAGGCTTGGCAAGGTCACCAAGGCTGCCTCTTGAAATTATTACATATAGAAAAATGAAATTACATAAGATTTTGTACATGAAACATAAAAGATTATGTTTTTCCTCAAAACAGGGTTTTGGGGAAAAATCAATCACTGAGCATGTGATTATTGAAATTATTGTTGCTGAGACTTTATTTGACCTCCTCATGCGCCTGCTAACTGTTATTGAGCATTGATAAGACCTTATTGACGAAACCCTAGACCTAATGAGACCTAACACCCTAAAAAAGACTTCTGCAGATTTAAAGACAAAAAATGACTGCAAATGATCTAGATGTATGAAAATGGGCCAGCAAGTAAAGAACATGAGGGAAAGTGTATAATATGCCACTACCATCAGATGATCCATGACCCTAATGGAATGCAGCTGATCATATGAGACACCTAACATGCAATGAAACAAGAGAATTTCATCACTAATGGAGGGATGAAGATACCGACACTAACATTGGCTCCAATGGGGATGGTAGCTCCTTGGAGGTGCCAAGAACTACAAACCTCTAGAAAACAGACAGTGCCTTCTTCCATTGGGCTATGGAGTCAATAACTTCGACAAACCAAAACCAATATCTTGACTCAATTTCAAGACTGAAATCCGACTCAAAAATTGACTCAATTTCAAGACTGAAATCGACTGAAAACTTGACTCAAACAATCCAAACCAAAACTGAAATCAAACCTTCAGTTTTATAGCCTTCACTTTGGCCCCAATACTGAATGAATGATTACAGTACACACTTGCAATGAAGGAAATAAAACAATATATACAATGATACATATGATAGCAGAAAACATTTCAGACATGGTATTGTTTCAGTAACCGACCATTGACCGACCCACCTAGACAATCTTCTCCATCCATTTCTTTCAGCAAGAAAGCATTCTGACCCTGTTATGCAACAATTCTAAAAGGTCCTTTCCATAGGGGCCTTTGTCTTCATTTCGGGTATCCCATTTCAACATTGTCTTCGATTTGAAACTTGTCTGCCTTTGCCTTTCGATCATATATCTTCTTGATTCTCTCTTGCAGCTTGAAAGTATTCTGAAAAAACCTCCTCTCTAGTCTGCTGTAAATGGATCATTTGATTGATTCTCCATTGCAAATGATCTTCCTCACTGCCAACTTCCTGCAGAAGTTTAACAACCGGGATTGCGAGAGATGTAGGGAAAATCGTGTCAACGCCATACACGATCTCGAAAGGGGACATACCTATTGACTTTTTCTGACCTACTCTATCCGCCCATAGTGCATTGACCAATTTCTTGTGCCAACTCTTCTTGTTTGTTTCCAACAGCTTTTTGATAATGTTGACTAAAAATTTATTTGAGGATTCTGCCAAACCATTACCTTGCGGATAGTATGCAGTTGAGTGCCCCAAGGTAATTTGATATTTATTGCAAAAATCAATCATCTTTTTAGATTTAAAAGTTGTTGCATTATCTGTAATTAGCTTATTAGGACAACCAAATCGTGACAAAATATTGTTCTCAAGAAACTGAATTATTACAGAACCAGTGGTATGCTGGGTAGGAATCGCCTCAATCCATTTAGTGAATTAATCTGTCGTTGTAAGGATCCACTTATGTTGTGTTGAAGAAGTAGTATGGATCTCACCAATGAGATCTAAACCCCACTGCTGAAACGTAGCACTTACTTCTACTAGTTTGAGTGGCAAAGGCTGTAATTTTCCATTACCTTGAAAAAACTGACATTCGTGCCAGTTTGTAACAGTTTTGTCCACATCAGAAAAGAGGGTTGGCCAATAATATCCTGCTCTCAAAATTTTATTGCCTGTTTGCTTCCAAAATAGATGACCTCCACAATCTCCTTTGTGAAAATCATCCGTAACCTGTTTTGCTTTTTCTTCAACCAAAGAATTCAATAAGACACCATTGGGATCTTTCCAATAGAGTGCATTATTCATTATACAAAACTTGGCAGCCTTTACTTTCAGGGTCCTACTTTTGTTCTTGGCCATTCCAGGTGGTGGTGAAAGATGTTGGAGCACATAAACAATATCCTAATACCTAGGAGAAAGAAGAAACATTTTAGATACCTGAACAAGTGAACTTTCCTCATCTTCTTCGAACATAGCAACAAAAAGATTTATGTCCAAGGCATGCAAATTAGATTCCACCATCAGTTTGACCAACCCCTGTCCTTTGATGAGCTTTTTCGGTTTGATCTCCACATCATATTCTAACAAAGCTATGATCCATTTGCCTCGTCTTCCTTCCGGATCTGTTTGCACTAAGACATCTTTAACGGCAGCGTTAGGGACATAAGCAACGATGTGAGAATGCAGAATATAAACTCGAAAATATTTCAATGACTTTACCAAAGAAAGAGCTTTATTTTCAATAATATTGTACTTTAAAGATGCATCCCTTATCATTCTGCTAAAAAAAGCAATTGGTTTCTCAAGCTGGTCTCTTTTCTGCATTAAGACCATTGCCATAGTATGATCCGAAGCAAATGAAAACAAAATAAAATCTTGGGAATAATCCGAGCTTATCGAAATTGGAGCTGAAGAAAGGGCTAACTTTACCAAATTGAAAGACTTGATGGCTTCCTCAGTCCACTTCACTACATTATCTTTCTTTAACATGTTTGTGATTTCCCTTAAATGTTCTTCAAGATTTGGCACAAAACGACGTAAGAAATTCATCTTACCGTTGAATGATTGGATCTCCTTTTTACTTCGTGGAAAATCAATCTTCTGAATGGCTTCCACTCGAGCTGGATCAATGTGGATGCCCTCCTTGGACATGATATGACCGAGAAGCTTGCCTTCATCCATGGCAAACAAGCTCTTCTTTGGATTGAGAGATATGCCATACTTTCTACACCACTGAAATACAATCTTCAAATGATAAAGGTGTTCTTCATCTGAATTAGAAAAAATTGTCAAATCATCAAGATAAAAAACTAAAAATACATCTTTCTCATTTGCAAATGCGATATACATAGCCCGCTGAAAGGTTGCACCAGCATTCTTCAATCCGAAAGGAATCTTGGCATAATGGAAAGTTCCCCACGGAGTGGTGAACGGTGTTTTGTCTCTGTCATCCTCATGGACCAGAATTTGGTTATAATTGGAATACCCATCGAGTAGCGACATGGGGGATGCTCCAACTACTCTTTGAAGTATGTGATCCATCTTGGGCAATGGATAGTTATCTTTCAAAGAAACTTTATTCAGATTTCTGAAATCAATACATAATCGAATCTCACATGTTTTCTTGCGCACAGGCACCAAATTAGAAATCCAATCTGAAAATCTTATGGGAACGATTATACCAGCTTTGTATAATCGATTCACTTCCTTCTCTACTGAGGGTAGTAGCTTTGGATTTATACTTCTTAGCTTCTGTGGAAAGGGCTTTTGATTTGGCTTGATAGGGATGATGTGTTGAATTATGCTCTTATCATATGCCTTCAAATCTGAATAGTCCCATGCAAATGCATTAGTAAAAGAAGATAATAAACTAATGTATTTTTCCTTTACCTGTGGAGGCAAGACCTTTGATAACTTGACCATTTTAGGATTTTCTACTAATCCAATGTTTACATCCTCAACTCCTTTCTCGGTTGGTACCAAACTCGGTTTCCGGGCTACATCATCTTGATCAAAAAACTCCTCTAAAGGTATTAGACCTTTAGGAATGACATTTTCCTCGAGCTGCAAAACTTCCATTTGATTCACTTCCATATCTGCTTCACCATCATAATGTTCTCCATTTATAGAAGTGTCTTTATACTTGCCTTCATTTTGCAGAAATTCTTCGATCTCTTTATCATCTTGAAACACCTGCCAATATCTTTGATTATCTGGGACAGCGGGGTGATGTTTCACATGAATTTCAAACTTATTGTTTGAATTCATCGGAATTTTCAAATTACTTGCAGTTGTTGCGAGCGAATATGTAATAACATTCTGAACACGAGGGACACATGTCAAAGTGTAGTCTAGAAACAATCTCAAAATATCTAACACCGCATTCCGGTAAGCTCGCATGTGAGGATTCTTAGCTTGGTATTCACCTTTCACTTGCTTGATAACTAACTCGGATTTTCCATATACTGAAATTATTTTAGCATTTAACTTCTTAAGGATTTTTAGACCAACAATTAAAGCTTCATATTCAACCTCATTATTTGAACAATCAAAAGCCAATTTATACGAACAAACCCTTACATTACTTGGCACTTTGTTTGGAAGAAATGCAGGGTTACGTATCCAAATGCCAATTCCAGCACCTTCTCTACCTATTGCGCCATCAAAATCCATGCTCCACAACACAACTTCATCCTCCAAATGCTGAAATTTTGTTTGCTCTTCTTCTTTTGCTTGTTTTCCATCAACCTTTTGCTATTGTCGGAAGGCTGATTGCTCAGCGCTACTATCAAGCTTTCGTCTTTCTTGATCTAGTACAACTCTGAAATTTTTAGTGATCTCTGGAATATCTTCTACTTCAACTACTTGATTATTTACATCATTAAAACTATCAGAATATAAAACAAAAGATTCCAAATCAGTATGTACATAATTGATTGGATGATTTAGAGGTTTCTCCTTGCTAGTGATCATGTACTTCATCTTTTTCTCCCGGTATAATTTCCTTAACTGACCGAACACGGTAATAGTAGTATAAGAGAAATCAATTTGCAATGTCCCTTTGAGTTTTTCTCCCCAAGATCTGGAAAGAAGCATACCAAATCTAGGAGGAATATCTGCCACAACCACATCCATCAAAACATTCTTCACCGAAATCTGATCTAAAGTGACAACCAAATCTTTAATAAGCCCGATGCACCTAACCCTACCAAAATCAAAGGAATATAAGTCATGGTACTTGCGAGTGATATCTAAACCCAATTTTTCCATGATTGCTTTAGACATGAGATTATGAGAGGCTCCTAAATCAAACATGGCATTGTGCAATACATAATCATGCAATCTAACGCTGATGTAAAAAGGAGCTACATCACTATCCTCAGACTGCCCTTCTAATGTTGGCCCAAAGATAAGTTCAGGTTGATTATCCTCCACATTTACCATATCAGATAATGGATCCCAATTCAAAATCTTAGACACCTGACCTTTATAGTTGTTGTTCTTCATTAATTCAGTCAAAGGAATTGACACTTTTAACTCAGCAATTTCATTTTCTAAGCTAAAGGCTAATGTTTTCTCTACCTATTTGACTGGAGCATCCTTCTTTTCAGTCTTCTCCTTTGATACAATTGGCTGATTTGATCTTTCATTCACTGATTGTGTCTTGCTAGTGGTAGGATCAACTGCCTCCTTTCCCTTTCTTTGCACAATTGGGGAATCATTCTTTGGCGGTGACACTTCCTTCTTCTTCTAAATTGGATTGATGGGAACTTCTATACTCCTGAGTGAATATCGTCGCTGCTGGGCTATCAAAGCATTCATGTATCCCCTCTGATATTCATCAGACTCTTCTTCAAGAATTGTTTCATTTGCCTAGATGAAATCTTCATCTTTTTGTACAGCTGGGCTTTCTGAATACTCTTCATCTTCGGTGATATAAATGGGCAGATCATCAGGTGTAAACAAATGATTCTCCTCACCAATTATGTTCTCATCATCATCTGATTCCAAACCATGTACAAAATTCTATTTTAGGGGTGTCTTTACTTATTGTTGTGCCATTTGGTCTTGTGCTCTTTGTTCTCGTTGCTTGATTCTGAATTGTGGTTGTTGCTGACCACGGAAGTTTGGATTGATGACTTGTGTTTCAGGCTTATCAGTAATTGTGAGCCTATCAAACATCTTCTTGATTTTGCGAAGCAAATGGTCAGAGGAAGAATCTTCCTCTTTTATGGTCACCTTCTTTTTGGCCTTTGCTCTAGCTCTCTTGGCAAGCAGATTTGCCTCAACGCTGACTGTATTTTTCTGCATGTCCTCCAATGTGGCCGGATCTCTTTCTCTCAATTAATATGCCATTTCAGGATCGAAAAGATCTAGAAATTTAATCAAAGCCAAGCCCATAGGTGGCTTTATATCAGTAGGAATTGCATTGTAAACAGTATTGAATCTGACACAATAATCTTGGACACTCTCACCAACATTCCTCTTGATGTTCTCATATTCGGAAAGGATTTGAAGAGGGTTTTTCTTTACCTCCCAGCAATCCAAGAATTGTCTCTGAAGATTAGCCAATGTAGTGATACTTGCAACCGGAAAAGCTCTGAACCACTTCTGCACTTCACCTCCAAAAGTTTGCACAAATAGTCTCATAGTCACATTTTCGGCATCAATCTCATGAAGGTCAAAGAAATCAATCATCCTATCCACATGCTACTATGTTGTGATACTTTGAGGAGTGCCATCAAACAATGGGATTTTGCTTTAGTAGTCAGCGGGCATGGCATCCAAGTTTTGA
This sequence comes from Pinus taeda, assembly GCA_000404065.3. Lineage (NCBI taxonomy): Eukaryota > Viridiplantae > Streptophyta > Pinopsida > Pinales > Pinaceae > Pinus > Pinus taeda. Next base: position 104,778 of record APFE031428232.1, read on the forward strand.
GGCAACACAAGGGGTGCATATCGGGCATCCATTTCTCTAGGTGGATTTACAATTGACCTTGGGGATGTAGGAGGAGTCGGAACAATAATAGCAGCTGACGATATAATTGGTGTATGAGGTGTCGAAGGAGGAGATAAATACGAGATGTTTGAGGTGTTGATGGGGTTGATGGGGGAGAAGAGACGTGAGGTCTCTGATTTGATATAGTGGGTTGCACGAGAATGGTGGGAATGAAAGGAAGTTTGGTAGGAATTCCTGAACCAGATGCAATTGCGGATGAACCAAGAGTTGTTGATGCGGATTCTAAGAACTCGGGAATATTTGAAGCCGCAATGGAAGTCTGAAGATTCAAGAGATAACTATCAATTGATCTATCTTCCCTTTCAATTTCAATATCTTTAACAAACTCTGGATTTAAGACAGTAGAACCAACAACACTTTCAAATTTAGTCTCAAACAATGACAGATCAAAACGCTTGTCAAATTCAAGATCTTCAAGGTATTCAAAAACAACAGGACCCGAACAAGATTTGAACACAAGAATCACAGAACTTTCTTATCGGAGAATTCTTGGGATGAGATTTGGGTTTTCATACACAGGAGGAGGATCAGGATCAGGATTGGCTCTGGTGTATCGTCTAGAAGCTAGTGTGTTGAATTATTCCCAAAAATCAAACGAACAAAATCAACTTGTTCAGCCTATCAAATTATAAACTCATCATCCAAAGTCTAGAATTGCTTAATGATGCTGGGGTAATCGTTTAGATCATATGTTTCGTTTATAAACTAGACCGAAGATTGACTGAAGCAGCATTCATCTACTTTCGCTCATGCAAAGCAAGAGCGTTTCGAAGGCTACCTGGCTAACTTCAAGCTTCGTCTACAGTCTACAAAGCAAAACAATGATAATAAACTTTCTTCCCCAGTACGGTCGCCACTATGTTAGGGCCTAAATCTACCTCAGGTGGAGAAAGGTAGGATCTAGGGTAACATCAAACCACGCTTAACCTGGCAGCTAGCCCTACCAGGTCGGGAGAGGGCTCTCTCCTTGTTAATCTCATAAAAATATGGTCAGTAAAGCTTGAGATGACTGATATTAGGACTGATTTTAGTCTAGGTATGTGAGCTGAGGAGTTTGAATGAATTTAATTTTGTTTTGCTCGCTCAAATTTGAAAGGTAGATTTCGGTCCGGGGAATGGACACAGTCTTGCAGAGATCTCTATGGGGCGAGGTAGGAAAATGGTTTAGCACTTCAAATTGAGTGTGATGAAGAGCTTTAAAACTGGTGAGGAGTTGGAGAGGGCATGAAAGTCTCAGGGATACTCTTCAAACAACTGAAAACATAAATAACTAAACAAACCCTAGGTAGAGCACTACAACTTCAATGAATTCTACCTTTATCCTTGTTTCATTTAGTTAAGATGAACAGAGAGAGATGATGGCATACATAAAACACATTTAGACTTGCAATTATAGAAGGAAAAACAATACCAAATCAAGTTGCCACAAGAATCCCATAAAGTGCTGCAAACCCTGGTCTATTCCTTTGCCAAACTGCTGAAATGAATGTACAATAATGCTCAAAACATTCACAAGAGTCCAACCTTTACCAATGACTGAAAAACTACTAGATATAGGCAAAAAACAACTCATGCTAGGCTTTAGCAGTCGAATTCATGAGTTTAGGAGCTGTTTCAACAAGATTTAAACTAAGAACTGAAAAGTAGGCAGTGGAACAGCTTGCCTCTAAAACCTAGGAAACTGATTCATTCAGTTTCAAACTACCTTTTTATGATGTATCTACCTCCATGAGTGAAATTTTAGAATATTTACATAAAAATACATCAATTTACATCAAATTACATCATGAGTTTGACTTTTAAAAAGAGAAAAGTCAAATTGAGAAGAAACTAGGTGAAAAACAGAGTTTTTTTGGCCAAAATGAGAAAATTTCATCTTGTGCGCCGCGCTCTTGTCCCTATGCACTGCGCTACTTTGGAGCTAATTTTGGAGGCCTTCCCATGCACCAAAGTTTCTCCAAGTGGGCTTGTTGGAAAGGTCTGCCTGTCTACTTTCCATAACAAGTGGAATTTCTAAATTTGGTCTCCATTTTCCCCTCCAAAAATGAGTTCTCCCAAAACTACTTCTTGTGTGGCCAAAAAGGGGCAGAAAGGTTATTTTTGAGGTGTTTTTGACCTTTTTGGAAACTCAAAACTTGTCAAAATTTCTTGGCCATGTGAGGGAATTCATATTTTTCCATGAGGAATCCAAAAATGTTGAGTTTTCCTCAAAATGAGGTCCCTAGCAAAAGCGCGCACCAGGTGGCGCGGCGAACTAGGCAGAAAAACTTGTTTTTTGGTCCAAAAATTCAAAATTTACAAAAAATTTCCCAAATTCCTTGAAATTTGGGCTGCGTGTCCTTCATCAAGTGCTATGTTGGGCTAAGGAAGCCTCAACCAAGATCTAGAGTCTATCTTGCTCTTTTCTCTTCCTCAATGCTTTCCTCAACTTGGCCTTCAAAGTCCTAATTCTCGCTTTGCACACCTGGTTTCTCGCCAAGTAGTGGTAGGCCATGTGCCTCAACATATTTTTCTCTTGTTGGCCTTCTCTAGCATCCTCTCAAGCCAAGATTCACGATCATCTTGAATTTCTTGTTCTAGTGATGTCAACTTTGTTTTCCTCCTCTTGGCAGCTTGTCGGTTTGCCCTTATGTTTTGGAGCTCCATAATGGTTTGCTGATCCTCTAACTGTTTGTTTCTCTGCTCCAAATAGTTGATTATCCACTTGGCTCTTTCCAGGTTGAGAGACAAATGATGAATGTCATCTTGTTGCTCCTGAATGATCTCTTTGAGCTTTGAGCTCAAATCAGTGTCATCATACTGAACAAGAATGAAATCTGCCTCTTGACCTCCTGAAGGCCCCTCATCATGTAATGGTTGCTTACCCTTGTCCTGTACTTGCTCTGCTGATGGAGGAAACGAGACCCCTTCCACCCTGGGTGGAGATAGTACTCATTTTTCTACTGCAAACAATCTCCTAGTGCCCTTTTGGTATGTGACGAACACTGGCACACTAGTGGTTTGTGTCTCATGCACCTTTTGCTGATGTGAAGGCTCTCCTGCCTCATGAAAAACTGATGGTGGAACTTGAGGACTTGTGAAGACCTCATGTGAAATGAAATCCTCCCATGAAACATTCAGTAGAATAAGCTGATGCAAAACCACAATTTCGATTAGTGCAAAGTGATAGATGTTGTTATGCTGCTGATGAGGAGGCTTCCTTTGCACCAATGTGGTCATCTTCTCAATATTCTGGCAAATGAAATAGGGGAGGTTCATCATCCTCACCCTAGTAAAGTTCATCAACAATCTGATATGATAGGTGTACAGACGAGAAAATATATCCTCACAGCTAAAGTATTTGATTATGAGTTTCATCAAGGGAGCATATGTGTCCTGTAGGTACCTGAATGGGAAGACCCTACTGACATGTCTCTGAAAACCAGCCTTGATATAAGGCTCATAATGATCTATGTCTGCCAGCTGCCCCTTATTCCACTGCTCACCTACATTTGGAATACTGGTTGCTTGAGCTATAGTCTCAGGTGTCAAGGTGAATGTCACACCTGCCAAATTGACTTGGCCATTATGAAGATGGAGCACAGACAGTTTGGCAAGATCATGGTGGTATTTGACTCTTTCCACCATCTCAAAAAACTGATAACAAGATTGGTGTTGGAAGCATGTGATAGCAAGAGGACAAGCCAACAACTCAGCAAGTGAAGTAGGATCCTCTTGGTTATGTTTTCCACTCTTATGAGGTCTCCTTGGTGCATGAATTTCTCTGGAAGAGTCACTGACTATTTCCTCATTTCTGTCATAAGAAGAATCTAACTCCATGTTTGCCAATGCTTGAGTTTTCTTAGATGAGTATGAAGATATTTTATGGTGTCAATGGGTATTTGCTACTAAAAGATAGGGTATGATGATAAGGAATGTGGAAGGACTGTGTATGAGGGGTTGGGGATGTTGCTGGTAGGGTTTTTGGGGAATGAAAGGGTTTAGGGAATAATATTTAGGGTTTGGGATTGTTTGATTAGGGTTTGGGATAAGTGAAGGTAGGGATTAGGGTTAGTAGTTTAGGGATATAGGGAATAGGGAATGGGTAAATACGAATGAAAAGGGAGGAAGAAAATGAAGTGAAGGAGTGAGGGAGTGAAAATGATAGGGGTAGGATTTAGACAGCAAAAACATAGATTTGTAAACCCTAGGCATTGTTTCTCAACAAACTGTGCAAATAACTAGGGTTTCAATTTTTCCATATTGAATCACCATGAACGCTAAGCAAACTCATACATTGCGCATATTTGGAGTGTGAACTTACTTGTGCAATGAGGAATTGGCAATTTGAGAACCTTTGGAGGAATATGTGAACGATTTCGGGCCTTGTAGATTGGTGCGCCGCACCACCTCACAGGTGCACCGCATTGGCTTAGTGTGTCGCGCCAGTACAAAATTATAATGTGGAGTGGGCTCTGTGTGCGCCGTGCGGGCCAGGTGCGCCGCCCCTTGACCCAGGTGCGCCACACCTGCAATTTCTCACCCTTTGATAGCAAAATCGCTCCCTTGGCTTTGAAGATGAAAATGCACTTTCTCTCCTTCACATTTGGAATGAAAATGAACCTCTTTGACATGAATACACTTTATATACCCATGGTTTTAATTTTTGACTCAAGAAAACCCACTTTCCTAATGTTTGATTTTCACTTTTTATTAAAACTCTGTTTTTGGGCAGTTTGCTTTACTTTTTGCCTTTGATGGTCTAAATGCTTTGATATTTTGTTTCTTTTGCAGGAACTGGAGTAGCAGAGGCTTGGCAAGGTGACCAGGGCTGCCTCTTGAAATTATTACATATAGAAAAATGAAATTACATGAGATTTTATACATGAAACATAAAAAACTCTGTAGGAAAAATCAATCACAGAGCATGTGATTATTGAAATTATTGTTGCTGAGACTTTATTTAACCTCCTCATGCGCCTAATGACCGTTATTGAGCATTGCCAAGACCTTATTGACGAAACCCTAGACCTAATGAGACCTAAAACCCTAAAAATGAATTTTGCAGATTTAAAGACAAAAAATGATTGCAGATGATCTAGATGTTAGAAAATAGGCCAGCTAAAGAACATGAGGGAAAATGTATAATATGCCACTACCATCAGATGATCCATGACCCTAATGGAATGCAGCTGATCGGATGAGACACCTAACATGCAATGCAATAAGAGAATTTGATCATTGATGGATGGATGAAGATACTGACACTAACACCAGCCAAGAATTGTTCCTCTTCCAATTCTTTGAGCTGCACGAGCCTCTCCTCCAAAGCCCCGCAGTCTGCCATAACTATAATTTCCGCTATCCGTAGGCTAGGCACAATATATTCCATAGGCATAACAGCCTCCTAGCCATAGACTAATTGAAATGGCATCTGGCCTGTCAACTTCTTACATGTGGTGCGGTATGCCCATAGCATAGAAGGGATGCGCAAGTCCCAATCATTTCGTCACGCATTACAGACCTTGGTCAATGTGGTCTCCAAGGTTTTGTTGAATGCTTCCACCGTCCCATTAGCCTGCGGATGGTATGGCGTACTCTGCTGGTGATATATCTTGAACTCTTCAGTGAGAGCACTGATTGTTTCGTTCAAGAAATGTGTTCCTCGATCACTCATGAGAATTTTGGGGCATTCAAACCTTGTAAGGATGTTTTCAAACAAAAACATCGTAGATATTGCAACCGTACAATCCTTAACCGATTGTGCTTCTGCCCATCAAGTCAAATAGTCTATTGCGATAATGATGTAGCGCACTCCGACTTTCCCTCATGGCTAGATAGGTCCCATGAAATCAATGGCTCATTTGTCGAAGGGTTGTAGCGTCATCTGTGGCTGGAGCAGCATCTCATCTCTCCTTGACGGTTTCCGTCCGTTGATAGGCATCGTAGGCATGGCAGTGTGCTTTCGAATCTTGATATAGAGTAGGCCACCATAGCCCTACTCGAAGTATTTTCTAGGTTGTGGCGTGACCCGTGTAGTGTCCGCTAGCAACCCCTCCATGTGCTTCAGCCAGAATCTGTCTTCGCTCAAACTCCGAGACATATTGCCGCAAGATCTCGTCATTGCCCATTTTGTAGAGGTGACCTACAATCACAGTAAAGTCTGCGCCGCATATCACTAATTCCTTCTTTTGTTGAACGGTGTAGCCCTACAACACGGTCCTCGTAGTTAATAAATAGATTATATCTTCAAAGTGTCCATCCGCAACGCGGACCGCATATAGCTAGGCATCTAGAAGTCCGTATTCTATATTTGTGGGTTCTTCACTGGTCTCGATATTTACTTGTTTAGTTTTTAATGGTGCTATGATGTCGGGGTCTTCGATTTTGGGTTCGCGCACCTCTCATCTTCCCTCTAATTCCAAAATATTGACATTCCGCGAATCATCCTCCTCATCTTCTATCTGAACATTATAGCATTTGAGGGCCTGGATCAGCTGCCGCAACTAGTCGGGCTACCCAGGTTCCTTTGGTTCCGGTGGTGTTTTGAATATGGCGGATTTCACCAGCTATAACACTTCATCCACGGGCTCCCATTGATCCTCGAACAGGAAGGTCGACAAAAATTCTACGTGCAAGATATCCCACTCGCTTTTGTTGTGCCAAAGATCTGCCTTTGTATACCAGTTCCTGGGGATGACATCCAACGTGTGATAAAATAAGTGCACTCATTGCAGCTGGGGTTCCTCTCTGTAGGATTTTCTCCATTTGGTAAGGTGCATGCACGGATCATCACGACCATTGTATTTCTCCAATATGCGTAGTTCCAGCTTCCCAAATCTGAGCTTCATCATGCGCCTGTAGACATGCCAGTCTTCGAATGTTCCTTCATGTGTACCCCACCATCGCATTGGTGTTTCTCGTAGCACCCATTTCATCACATCAAGTCGTTGGTGCTCTGGGACTGCGATTTCTAATGCAGTTAGGAATTCATCTACCATGGTCAACCCATCATATGTTTGCAAGTCGCGATCCTGGGCTCTTACACAATACAGCGATTTAGTTAAGGAGTTGTGCCACCGCTCACCTTCTAAATCCTAGGTACAGGATCCTGCATTACCCTGTGATAGTTTTTCGTTCTTCGTTGTCTACATCCATCCTTGCGCTTGGGCAGACATCCTGTAGCTACAAGCTTCGTCATTGTCACACCTATTGTTGCGCACAGGGTCAATGTTGCAGGACCCTTCAGCCGGATCTAGTGGAATGACTATGCAGAGTGACTTTGTTTCGAATATCATTGTCCACTTCTTTAGATCAATCACCCCATTCATGTTGGTGGCCCACTCTATCCCCAACAATGCAGGATAGGACATAGTTTCATCTATGAGCTCAATGACTTCAAAGTCCATTTTGGTACTCACACCGTCAAGGTCCACGATAACCCCTTGCGGTCTTCCCATGGGAAACACCTTCTGTTGATTTGCCATTCTTAATTGGATAGGGGACCACTGTAGTGTAGGCCTACCCATACACTCCCAGGTTTTTTTCGATAGCACATTGGTATTTGATCCTAGGTCCAAAACGACTTGTTTCATTTCATATTCATTGATCTGCGCCATTAACCGCAACTCCCTTCTGGGCTGTACTGTGTGTCTTCCCAATTTTCAAATGACACGAGGTTCACTCCATCCAGTGCATTTATTTACCAGCTCTTGTAAACTTTTGACCGCCTTATTGTCGCTAAGAAATTGTAGACATGTCTCTAAAAATATAGTAATCATGGAGGGACCTTTGTTCGGTGCAAGCTGGTCCCGGCTACCAGAGGTAGCGGCCTCTACGAGGCTCTCCCAAGCGTCCATATATGTCTCCCTACCGCCCCCTAAGCTTCCTTCACCTGCTCCCATGTCCGCCCTATTTTTCCATACCATGTCGACTTTGGGATCTTCCTTGCGGGGTTCGGACCTCATCATTTGCACATTATGGGTAGTCGTCGATTACGCCACCCTTTTCTCACGAATATGAACTATTAGTGTAGGACACTCAACCAGCTCATGATTGAATTTTTCACAATAACTGCACGAGATTCTTTTCGGGTTGGTACACTCCTGCACGTAATGTCCTGGTCCTCCGCAGTTGTAGCAGATTACCTGGCCGCGACCTCATCTGGGTCCCATTCCACCCCGACCCTAGAACCCACCGCGCGTAATCGCCATGGTTGGATTCTAACTTCTCGCCTCGATCTGCATCCTGTGCATAGATGACTGGTCTGTTAACAATTGGTAACTACGACAGTCTCTTTCCTCGTGGCCCACTAACCAGTAGAAGTTGCAACATAGCTACTGGGGGGTCTGGGTGTATTTGGGTAACAGATGGAAATTATCAGTGTTGTGCTTTCCTCCTACTTGACAGATTGCGCACGAAAGTGGAGCTGTAATGCTAGGTAATATCTGTGCCTCTGGTCACAATAGCATTGGTCCCCCCGACGCCACAAAATTTACTACAACTGGGCAGTGGTCTTTATCGTGTCCTTGGCTTTTGTACTTTGTACACCATACTTCTTCCCGAGCTTCAACTTACATCGCCGGTTCTTGTTTTAGCTTCTTCATTTCGACACACAACTCCTGTATCTACGCTTGGATTTGTTGCACTCCCAATGCTGGGCCTTGCAATGGAGTTTCATGTAACCTCATTGTTGTTTCTAGTGCTTTGGCCTGGGTTGAGATCTTTTGTTGCGATAGAGCCGCCCGTAGGTGTGGTGGTAAGGAGGCCATAAACCAAGTGCAATGTTGGGTGTCTTTTAACATCATGTTAGCTTCGCGAATGGTATCCTTCAATCTTTGATCCAGATCCCATGGGGTTTCGCCAGGATTCATCATAATTTCCTTGAATCCTATCACCACCTATGTTTCTGACTTCGGCCGGCTAAACTCTTGTTTCAATGTAGTCTGGATGTCTTCTACCCTCGTCGTTGGATTCTTGCTTGAATATTTTATGTACCAAGACAGTGCGCAGTCCTACAGCACACTGACTAAGGTAGGCTTCCTGATATTCTCATCTGCAATTTGCTACGCATCCCATACTGATGTCAGCACAAACCAGAATTGGTTCGGGTCTTCGCCTCCTACTACCCTGAATACCGGCAACTGAATTGCACTAGCCATGGTTACCTCTGATATACTATCGCTCTCTTTTATAAAGTCCCTGTGTTTCACACTAGACACCCCTTAGGTAGATCCCGGTCCTGACAACGGAACCATTTGTTGGCTCAATTGGGCCTAACCTAGGTTCGGAAGAATTATTTATCCAAACAAATCCCGCAGCTACCGACCCTTTTGGCAACAGTCCACGAAGCGTGGACCGAGGTCTCACCCAAGGTAGCAGGGGAGGGTGCTGGAACCAGGTTTCCGCACCCTTGGGATGTCTAGGTGGGGTTTTGGGGGCTTCGCACACTGTTTCGTAGTTTCGCATTGCTTCTACTTCACGCAAGTCTGAGCCCAGGACTTTCTTTATTACTTACTTACTGCGTTGTTTATGTATTTGATTTACTTATTATGGTCTTTAAGCAAGCATTTATCAGATGTAACTGATTCACATACAAAATAAACACCAATTCATACATTCATAACAGAGACAAATGCGTATGGAATTAAACAGTGAAAGTAAAATCCATATCACAATAATTCAGATTTAATAAAGAATTCTGGAAACACTTATCTTTATTTTCTTCACCAATACATCTAGATCTGCCCTGCGCACTCAGTTGCAAGGGTCCACGCACACAGTTGCAGACTCTTCCAAGCCTCTGCGCACACAGCTGTAGAGCCTCTACCTATTACCCAACCCTTCGACTCGGACTTACAGATGCTTTTGACTTCCTTCCTCAAATACCCATAATGGATTCCAAATTATCCTATCAAAACCCCAAAAAAACTATCTTTCTCCCATAGACCTTCGATCTATTTATACCTATCTATGGTCCGCGGACCGACTTCCTATCTAAATAATTTATATTATTTTTCAAGTGGACAGCCCTTTGAATCAACCTTTTACCCTTTGTGCCCCACATATTTTGGAGTTTTAGAATACTTTTATTCTAATTTCTAGGTTAACAAGCCCAAAACTATTATGCGGGACCTTCGCTACCCAATAGGTTGCCATATTTAATGTGTTATACTCAAATTCAATGGACAACAAGGCCTTTTTCCCATAGACCAGCTCATAGGGTGTGAATCCAATGGTGGTCTTCTAGGTGGTATTATAGGCCTAGGTGGCTTCAACTAGTCTATCTGCCCAATCCTTCTTGCTACTGCTTGCCAATTTGGTCAAGATGTCCTCTAGTGCTCCACTGGTCACCTCATCCATTAGCTTGTGGATGATAGGGAGTGGAGGTTCTATGCTTGATCTTGTATTGGCTAAGCAAGACTTCAATCATGTTGGAGGTAAACTGGCTACCTTAGTCAATGACCAGCTCTCTAGGGTACCCAAATTTGTAAAATACATTCTCCCTTAAGAACTCAGCTACCTTCTCTTTTGTCACTGCCTTAATTGCCTTGGTTTCAGCCCACTTAGTCAGATAGTCAGTGCACACAATGATATACTACTTTTGTTTGGAAGGAGGGTCAATAGGTCCAATGAATTCCATGCCCCACTTGTCAAATGGCTCGAAAGTCACTTGAGGTTGCAGAGGCATTTCATTTCTTGGAGTAGGCCTTCCCATCCTTTAGCATCGATCACACTGACTAATATATCTTTTCACATCGTGATGAAGAGTGGGCCAATAATAGCCTGCTTGTAACACTTTGAATGTTGTCCTCTTTGCTGCAAAGTGACCTCCACAAGGCCCATCATGACAAATCAGAAGAATTTCAAAGACTTCCTCCTCCCTGACACACCTTCTCAAGATTTGATCTAGGCCAAGTTTGAAGAGATTGCCCCCAATCCAAGTGAAGGGGGCACTCTTCCTTACTATCTTACTTTTCTCTTTGGAGGACAAGTTCGGTGGGAACTATGCAGATACCAAATAGTTTGTTATATCAGCAAACCATGGAGAGAGAACTGAAATAGAAAATAAGTGTTCATCCAGTAACTAGTCATCAACCATTCCTTCTTCACCTGCATGCAAATTTAATCTAGACAAAAAGTCTGCAACAAAATTTTCCTTACCTAGATTATCAATAATAGTTAGAACAAACTGTTGTAATAAAAGTAACCATCTTATAATCTAAACATTCACATCTGATTTATTCATTAAATATTTGATTGCAACATGGTCAGTATGCACAAATGTTTGATAGCCTGTAATATAATGCCTAAATTTGTTCAATGAATGCACAACAGCTAGGAGTTCCTTTTCGGTCACTGTGTAATTTAGTTCAACCTTTGACAGATTCTTACTCATAAAGTAGATAGCATAATGCAATTTTTCATCTATCTAACCTAGGGTTGCTCCTATGGCTTTGTGTGAGGCATCAGCATGAATATGAAAATGAAGGGCCCAATTTGGGCCTCAGAGAATCGGTGCAGTGGTTAACTTGTTCTTTAGGGTGTCTAAGGCCTCTTGTGAGCTTTTTGACCATATAAACTCAGAGTCCTTGGCCAACAAACCAAATAAAGGAGAGACCAACTTGCTGAAGTCCTTTATGAACCTTCGATAGTATCTAGCTAAACCTAGGAAACTTCTGACATCTCTCTGCTTTTGAGGAGGTGGGACCCTTTGGATGATAGCTATTTTGTTTGGGTCCACCTAGTCCTTACTTAGATATTGAATGACCTAGCATGGTCCCTGCAGTCATCAAGAATTCACATTTTTTGGGACTGATAGACAGTTTCATTTCAATGCATTTGTGCAGTATTTTTCCTAGGTTGGATAGAGCCTCTTGAAAATCACAGCCATAAGGTGTAAAATCATCCATATAAATTTCCACCACATCATGGACTAACTCGACAAAAATACTCAGGACTGCTCTCTGGAAAGTGGCAGGAGAATTGCATAGGCAAAAAGGAAGGACCCTATAGGAAAAAGTACCCCAAGGACAAGTGAAGGTGGTTTTATCCTGGTCTTCTGGGCTGATCTAAATTTGGTTTTACCCATTGAATACATCTAGGAAAGAGAAAAACTTTTTCCCTACCAGGCCATCTAGAACTTGGTCAATGAAGGGTAGAGGGAAATGGTCCTTATTGTGGCTTTGTTCAACTCCCTATAATCGACACAAATACTCCACTTACCATTTTTATTTGGAACTAACACCAAAGGAGAGACCCGCTCACTGTTGGAGATAGGGTAAATGAATCCTATATCTAGCAGTTTTTGCAGTTCTTCTTTGACTGTATCTTTAAGAGTTGGATTCATTCTCCTTTGGGGCTGTCAGACTGGCTTTCAATCTTCTTTGATGTATATGTGGTGAGTACACACTGAGGGGTGTACTCCCTTCATTTCTTTGTAACTCCAAGCGAAGGCATCTAGGTGTTCCTTTAGCATGTTGGATAACTTCTCTTCTTGGAGAGAAGAAAGAGATGGATTGATTTTCAAGGTTCTCTCAGGGACGAATTCTATGGTTTTGACATTAAGGGGGTTAGAATTGGCTAAGCATAGGTCAATTAGATGATTGTTCTGGGTTTCTTTTACTACATCTTCTAAGGGCAATGTACTTGGAGTTGGAATTTGGAGTATGTGTTCAATCAAATCATCTTCATCCTATTGTCCTCCTCCCATGGTTGTTTCTAAAGTATAAAGTTGGGTGGAATAAACTTCATATTCTTCCTCCTCCTCCAAACATAAAGGTAAATCATGCTCTAGAAATGGTTGAGTAGGAGGGTATAGGACTAATTGATTGGACATGTGCCCATTCTTGATGGTCATATTCCTAGCTCTGCAGCTAATGTAAGCATTGGCAGTGGCCAACCAGGGACTCCCAAGGATGAGAGGGTAACCAGTAAGCTTAGCCTTAGGCTGGAGAACTAAGAAATCTGCAGGATACTCCCAAGAGTCAATGGACACCATCACATCCTCGGAATGGTATAAAATTCACATAACTGTTTTGGTCTTCCTCAATGAACCTTGGAGATTGAGCTTGAACATGGTGTCCTTGGTCATCACATTAATGGCAGCCTCAAGATTGATCAAAGTGTGTGGGACAATGGTGCCATTGATGTGCACATCTACTATAGGGCTTCCAGGGTCCAAATACTTTGGACAGATTACCTACCCCAGCATTAAGTCGGACAGTTGTCCAATGACATTAATGGTAGGGGCATGTCTTCTTCACCTCCCTGGATGCTTGAAGAACTTATCCTTAATCAACTTATTCTAAATAGGAACATCTTTTATTGCTCAAAGAAGTGGAATAATTACACATAGATTTTTCAATTCTCCCAAAAGTTCAGTCTCTTCTAGGGTAGGCTGTAGTGGTTGGGTTAATCTCTCAGGAAAGGGTGGATTCACTTTAATAATGCTTTCCTCTCTTTCTTTCTCAACCTCCCTAGGTGGAGGAGTTCTCCCAGATCTTAGGTTAAGCTCCTGGATTTCCACAGCATACACTGGATATGATGTCTCTCCACTTTATACTTACTGAGCCTGTATATTGTTCGGGTTCAAATTTGGCTGGGTAGGCATCTGGGGTTTCTTGGGTGGAGAAAATTGTAACAGCTATGGTTGAGTAGGTGGTGGAGACAATAAATCTGGAGCATTTTTTTTATTGGGGCCTCCACCCCTGGGGTGGTGCATTCCACTGAGGTTGTGGCAGAGCTTATAATTAAAATGATTGGTTGGCTAGATGGGAGTGATACTGAGATGCAAAGGACTAAGGATGGGGTGTAGACTAGGAAGGATGAGCAGGGGGTCACCAAGAAGGTATGGATGTGGTTTTTTGTGGTTGTAAAATGCATGGGATGACCCTTCAATGTTGTGCTAGTATGGTCTAGGCCCATGAGGTCTCCTTTAATTTATGTAGTAGAGTTGCTCAGGGACCCCTTCAGCTCCTTGATATACAAATTTGAGTCCAAATTGTTAGCTCTGCTACAAACTTCAACATTTGGAGGACCAAATACCAGCTTCGCCATGTGTTTACGCTCAAAAGGCAGATCGCAGCAGTCTGTTCCTCCCTCTTCCTTCATTTCCCTTGCACTCCCCTAGCCCCGCTATCTCTGTTTTCTTCCATAAAGCCTCTCCATTCCTTGTTTAAACCCTCTGAAATCCATCAAAGCCCCTGTTTAGCCCCCATTCCTTAATCACGAAGAGCAAAACCTTCCATAGGACCCAACCATATAGCTTGGCGCTTTCACGTCGCAATCGAAGCTTTCAGCGGGTCTTTCATAAGTCATGCCTTTAACAATCACCGATTGCCCCTTTGGACGAGATATGATTTTAAACTGTGGCTAATTCCTTTATCGGGTCCGCTGTCTCTTCGCTATTAGAAAATCGCTATAAGGCTACACCCCCCTGTCTTCCGCCGACGCGATATTCCGATCGCTCCTCCACCATTGATCGTCCTGATGCAACGATCCTCGCCGCCAAAACATTTTCCCCCCACGCGCTAAAACCCACTTGTTTCCCCATCGTCTAATCGTTTGTCACGTGATCCGACGGCATTCGCACCTCCCGTTCCTACGAGCTGCCCACTCGTTAACTCACGGGGAAAGCGGTTTTCCGCCGGTCACATCTGCCACGTGTCGAGTGATGATTATGATCATGCGCCCATTGTACGTTTACCGCCCATCCCTGTAAGCGATGCGGGGAATACCACTTACCACCTGTCCCACCTGTCCCCAGTCATTATCGCCCACACTACTTTTCCACTCGATAGCCATCGGATCTATCCGCCCAAGATCCGACAGCTCACGGTTGTCCATTCCATTTTTGCCCGATATCCTCTTAAAACCGATCTTCGTCGTCCATCTGCCAAATTTGACAGCTCACAATCATTTTGCCTCCGTTCCGCCCTATACTTCGTGCCAAGAGATCTCTGCCATCCATATCTGCGATCCAACGGCTGATTTCACTTCTCCATCTTTCCCGACTGTCCACGTCCATAACCATTATGTGCTCCCGAAAGACAAAGGTGGCCAGCTACCTGTACCCGGCGCAGTTAATCTTCAACCACCACATTCAACAAACAACATGGTAGAGAAGGAAAGGACCAGCCTCGAGTAGATAAACGCAGTTATCAGTTATGGAGCTTCACTCACGCAACACTCCACCTGCTCAGAGAAGGACCGCCGAACAACAGAAAAGCTCAATTTGTTCATTAAAACACGCAGATTGTAGCAGAGACTCTATCAGAGAGTTAAGGTGGTTGGTGGTCGATTATGACCCCTCCACGCCTGGAACAGTAGAATATCTTTGTAAACAAACTCTATATATACCCAAAACACAGATGTAATCAACGTTGATGGTTGTAGTTTTGATGTAAGGTTCAACTTTTGGAGACTGTAACTACCATGATACTTGCAGCATCTGGTCTTCATTTTCAGCTAATACAAACTTCTTTTGTTGTTAATTGCTCACTTCCCATTTCTACTCTGTTCTAGGTTGTGCCTGTTATGTATTTTTCATGTGCTCTTGATGTTTAGCATTAGAGGGGCTGTCATCCCACCTCTGTGTTAGAATCTAGCAAGTATCATTAAATGTGCTATGTAGGTTTATGTTTACTTAGTTCCAGAGAGTTGTCATCCTGTCTGTGCATTGGGAAATAGATTTGTAGACCTCTTTACTGGTTGCAGCCAACCATCACATGGTCCTGTGCATCTGTTGGTGTGGTCAATATTCTCCATGTTCAACTAATCCTCAAAATGTGAGTAATTGGTGGTCTAAAGCCTTGTAGTCTGGGGGTGTTCACCCATGTCTGGAGTCAAGCATAGTAGAAGTGGTTATCTGGCTTGAATATGCATCATTCCTTCCGTTCATCCATCTCCAACATTTTTTTGAGTTTGTAATGTTCCTGAGCATCTATGAGATACAACCTAGGAGAGTTTCTTGGGGTGATAACATTAAATGGCGCCATTGTCGGGGAGAGGAGATTGAAGCTCAGCTTCCCTGGGAGAACGACACAGTTCCAGATTTTGATGATAGACAAAGTCTGGGCACATTTTTGGTCGTAATCATCTATCTGGCGACTCCACTGGAGGAAGACCACCCTTTGGCGACTCCACAGTATAGTCCTGGCTCAGTTTGTGAGGAATTCTCAAAGAAATCACCAGCTGTTCTAGTGCCTGACCCTGAGAGGATTATTAAACTGAAGAAAACATCACAGAAAGGGGCATCAGGACCAGGTAAGCCTACGAAAACTCATGCATCTCTGAAAGATAAAGTTATAGCTTAAGATATATTGTTTGAAGATTTAGAGTCCAACACTGTTAGTAAGGAAATTCCTTCAGAGATTAATATAGCCCCTTGTTCAGTTAGTTCCCCTTTGGATGTCAGTCCAAAGAAAGTCTCCCATACAGTCCATCATATCCCTGTGTCTTTGTCATCTGTTCCATTGTTTCCCATCATTCAATCTGCTAGTATTCTCCCACATATCCCAGTCATGGCAGGTCAGCAAGCTCTTACAAAGATAGAAAGAATCGTTGCTGCTAGCTGTGGACCCTTTGTCTTGTCTGTCCCTTTGAATGCCATGCCTGCAAGAGATTATCAAGAATATATGCCTAAGTTTACTGGTACAGAAGGAGTAACAGCTGAAGAGCACCTTGAATCTTTTTATAGATATGTTGATAACCTGGATATTAATGAAGAGGATGTGTGGATGAGGGTTTTTGTCCAAAGCCTAGATGGGGAGGCTAGAAAATGGTTCAGAGAATTACCCCCTAGGTCTATTGCAGACATTGAGGCCCTAGATGATGTGTTCCTAAAACACTACAAGGATAAGAAAGATCTGCTCTTTTATCATACTGAATTTAGGAACTTGCAGAGGGAGAATGGTGAGCTGCTGTCTGATTTCAACATCAGATTCAACCATATGTACAGCAGAATACCATGTGAAATAAAGCCTACCCCTACTTCTGCTATGATTACTTATGCTAATGCCTTCGATTCTCAGTTTTTCCTGTTGTTAAGAGAAAGAAGATGTGCTTCTTTGGCTGATATGCAAGATGTAGCCTTTGAAGTAGAAGCAAACATCATTGCTACAGAAAGACTCGAAGGTGATGCTGACATGAGAAGACAGGGAGGTGAGTCCTGATCATCCTTAGATCTTAAGATCGATATATTGGCCAGGATGATAGAGGCATTGGCCTCTGAAGTTTCCAGATTAGAGGCTGAGCAGTATTCTCAAGAAGTAAGAGCTCCTGGTGCCTTTTCTCTTCCAAATCCAAATCCATATAGAGGAGCACAGGAGCAGTTGTAGATTTTGCAAAGAAGCAAAGATGCAAACGAAGACAAAAGGGTGAAAACCCTTTTTCAAACTATAGTCATGGAGGAAGAGCTGTTTGAAGAGGAGGAGGAGGTCCATGGTTTGGAA
The DNA here is from genome assembly GCA_000404065.3 of Pinus taeda. NCBI lineage: Eukaryota > Viridiplantae > Streptophyta > Pinopsida > Pinales > Pinaceae > Pinus > Pinus taeda. Next base: position 122,291 of record APFE031428232.1, read on the forward strand.
GATAAGGGCAGTGCCCCTTTCTTAACAAGAGCTGCCTATGAAAATTCATTATCCAAAGGCATTGCTCATAAGTTTGTTGTACCTACAGAACAACAAGCTTATCAGCAGAAGCAACCAGCAGCAGGTCCTACTATCCTCGAAGACCCTGAGCCTGGAGCCAGCCCATCTTCACATGACTATGCAGATCTGCAATTTCACTAGCCTGCTATTATCCCCAATCTAGTGATCAAAGAGGGAGAAGAAAGCTCCCCATCATCTTATGTTTCTCTATCTGATCAAGTGACAACCCCACATAGTGGTCTCCTGGGCACTGAGGCAGGCCATCATTCTATACCCAAGGCTGATACTGATCAAATCAATCTTCATATTCTAATGCCTGCCCAAGTGGCCTCCAGACATCTTAAAAGGGCAACTTTCCAAATCACAAAGGAAGAGGATGCACAGTCTTGGGACTCCTCCTTGGATGCAGACAGTTCTAAGAAAGATGCAGGAGCAGATGATGTCTTTGTGTCCTCCACACATGAACACATTGGTACACCATTTATATTAATTGTGCAAGCCACATATGACACAGAGAAGTACACAGCATTCATTGTTATCCAGCAAGTGTACAAAGGCTCCCATGAAGAACATCCGAGGATGAGAGTATACAAAAAGGGGACAAATTACAGATCATCTCTACCTATTAAGCTCAAATTTCCTGAACTTTTTGAGGTAGATGATCAAATAAATCCAATTTTGCAACTCTTTGATGAACTGACCGAGAGGAGGGGAAACAATTTTGGTGGCCCAGTAGATGGCCAGTTTTTGAGGATTTATGTTTAAGGTTTCTGAGCCTTAACAATTATAAGCATGTTCTTTGACAGGTTTAGTGTAGAATTAATTTGACTCCATGCCCAATGGATACTGGGCAATGTTTTTAAGCTTGTTTTGTATGACGAAACTACTCTGCAGTTCTTGAGACCTCACAGGGAGGATCTCATCCCCAAAAGGAGCCAGTGTTAGCTCTGCTACAAACTTCCACATTTGGAGGACCAAATACCATCTTCACCGTGTGTTTACGCTCAAAAGGCAGATCGCAGCATTCTATTCCTCCCTCCTCCTTCATTTCCCTTGCACTCCCCTGGCCCCGCTATCTCTGTTTTCTTCCATAAAACCTCTCCATTCCCCATTTAAACCCTTCGAAATCCATCAAATCCCCTGCTTATCCCCCAGTCCTTAATCGCGAAGCGCAAAACCTTCCATACGACCCAACCATATAGCTTGGCACTTTCACGTCGCAATCGGAGCTTTCAGCGGGTCTTTCATAAGTCATGTCTTTAACAATCACCGATTGCCCCTTTGGACGCGATATGATTTTAAACTATGGCTAATTCCTTTATTGGGTCCATTGTCTCTTCGCTACCGGCAAATCGCTGTAAGGCTACACCCCCCTTTCTTCTGCCGATGTGATATTGTGATCGCTCCTCCGCGTTGATCGTTCTGATTCAACAGTCCCCGCCGCCAAAACCTTCCCCCCCCCCCCCCCCCCCCCGGGCGCTAAAACCTGTTTATTTCCCCACCGTCTGATCATTTGCTGCATGATCCAATGAAATTTGTGCCTCCCGTTCCCACGAGCTACCCACTCGTTAACTCGTGAGGAAAGCCGTTTTTTGTCGGTCACATCCGCCATGTGTTAAGCGATGGTTGTGATCGCGCACCCGTTGTATGTTTACCGCCTATCCCCGTAAGCGGTGCAGGGAATACCACTTACCACCCGTCCCGCCTATCCCTGCTCGTTATCACCCGCGCTACTTTTCCGCTCGATAGCCATCGGATTTGTCTGCTCACGATCCGACGACTCACGATTGTCCATTCCATTTCCGCCCGATATCCTCTGAAAATCGATCTCCGTCGTCCATCTGCCAGATCTGACGACTCATAATCATTTTGCCTCTATTCCGCCCTATACTCCGTGCCAAGAGATATCTGCCATCCATCTCTGCAATCCAACGGCCAATTTCACTTCTCCATCTTTCCCGACTGTCCACGTCCATAACCATTCTATGCTCCCGAAAGACGAAGGTGGTTAGCTACCTGTACCCGGCACAGTTAATCTTCAACCACCACATTCAACAAACAGCATGGCCGAGAAGGAAAGGACTAGCCTCGAGAAGATAAACGCATTTATCAATTATGGAGCTTCAATCACGCAACACTCCACCTGCTTAGAGAAGGACCGCCGAACAACAGAAAAGCTCAATTTGTTCATTAAAACACGCAGATTGTAGCAGAGACTCTACAGAGAGATAAGGTGGTTGGTGGTTGATTATGACCCCTCCACGCCTGGAACAACAGAATATCTTTGTAAACAAACTCTATATACCCAGAACACAGAGGTAATCAGGGTTTCTGGTTGTAGTTTTGATGTAAGGTTCAACTTCTGGAAACTATAACTACTGTGATACTTGCAGCGTCTGGTCTTCATTTTCAGCTAATACAAGCTTCTTTTGTTGTTAATTGCTCACTTTCCATTTCTACTCTGTTCTAGGTTGTGCCTGTTATGTATTTTTCATGTGCTCTTGATGTTTAGAATTAGAGGGGCTGTCATCCCACCTCTGTGTTAGAATCTAGCAGGGATCATTGAATGTGCTATGCAGGTTTCTGTTTACTTAGAGCCAGAGAGCTATCATCCTGTCTGTGCATTAGGAAATAGATTTGCAGACCTCTTTACTGGTTGCAGCCGGCCATCACATGGTCTTGTGCATCTGCTAGTGTGGTCAGTATTCTCCATGTTCACCTAATCCTCAAACTATAAGTAATTGGTGGTCTAAAGCCTTGTAGTCTGGGGGTGTTCACCCATGTCTGGAGTCAAGCATAGTAGAAGTGGTTATCTGGCTTGAATATGCATCATTCCTTCCATTCATCCATCTCCAACATTTTGTTGAGTTTGTAATGTTCCCGAGCATCTCTGAGATACAACCTAGGAGAGTTTCTTGGGGTGATAACACAGACAAAGAAGGGCACTTGTCTGTGGAGTGGTTTTCTTCACAGACTGAGCAAATTTCAGTAGAATTCAATGGACATTCATTCCTAGGGTGCCTCTTAGTACATCTAGGACAAAAGATGGCCAAGGTTCTCTCTACTTCCTCCTACTTTTTTTTAATGTGCATAGTGTCCATTTACAAGGCAAGGGTTTGTAGCATCTCGCTTTTGAAATCTTCCAACATGTTTCCAATTTCACCCTTGATGGATGAGTTGGAAGATCATGTACTAACCATAGGTTGACTACCCTTACCCTTTTTCCTAGCTACCCTAGAATGGTTTCTAAAGACAGTCTTGATATCCTCATAGGGTAATTAGTAGATATCTCCTCCTGCTAACAAGTGTAGGGTATCTAGAAGATCTTCCCTTACTCCCTTAAGCAGGATCATCTTTAGTGACTCGAGGTCAAGTGTGCACCTGGCCCTTTTGTAACTAAGTTGTCATCTTTCTTCGTAATCCTCTAGGGATTCATCATTGCCTATGGTCATCCTAAAAATTTCCTCTTTAGTATCCTTTGACCGATAGTAGTCTCGATACTTGTTGTTAAAGGCTTGTTGCATATGATCCTAAGTTGTGATGTTATCCCTAGGTAAACCCATGAACCAACACAATGTTGCATCCTTGAGTTCTTCTTCTTCTTCCCCTGTAGGTTCTTCAAATATGTCAGATTGCTCACCTAAGGGTTCCTCCAGTTCACAACCACCGTAGAAGACGGATGGTTCGCTGTTTGATGCAGTGGGGGTATTTGGCAAAAATTTCCCTAAGTTGTCCCTATTCCTACGAGGCATGAAAGGAATTTATTTTTTTGGGTTGGTTTTGTGTTTTTTTTTTTTCAAATTTGGAAAGCACTTTGCAAAATTGAAATTGATAATTAAATGAAAACTACTGACTGAATGAAAAACTACTTGTTGAATTGAAATCTTGCTTGTAAAATGGAAAGGAAAGCAGAAAATGTAAAATGAAAAAGGAAGCAACTAAATTGCTTTTGCAGAAATAAACTAATGGCATAATATTAGAGACAAGAAATAGAAGAAAGAAGTAGTATTCACAAATTACTCAGAGACGTCCCCAGCAACAACACCAAAAAGTGATGAGCTCCAGTATTACAGCAAGAATGCTACAACTCCTGGGCTACTAGCTTTACTTTGTCAAACCGGGGTTCGTACAAACTTGGAGGTGACAGTGTTGTATACACAAGTGAAAGTGATGGTTATACCTTTAGTCATGATTCAGCTGGTGAGATACCACTAGGTTTTTTAAGCCAGACTTTTATGGAGTCAGAAGAAGCTTGGTTTCTTGATGGAAGAAAGGGAAATCTGCTCTAAGGAAGAGCTACTCTACTGCAATAATGGAAAAGACCGAAATTCAATGCTAAATCACACCATTTCCTAATTAACTGCCAAGAAACTATGCTTTGCAATAATTCTAAATTAACATGAACCAAATGCTACTATCTAAGCATGGAAGTAAGAAGCATCAGACATCACTAATGTGCAAGTAAAGGGACTGAAATAAATCTATTTTTGTCTTTTCACGCAAAATCATGTATGCAAACTAATTTCTTTTGGTGATGTGGCAGGTGAATAAAGGATGTTGGAGGATCGCTGGAAGGGTTAGGATATGGTTGGATGGTGTGGGATACCCTTGGGAGGCCTTTGGTGACTTCCTAGAGGTTTTTTCTAAATTCGGCCTCAAAACAGGCTATTTCAGGAAAACCTACAGGATATAGCCGAGAGAAAAATGGAAGGTGTTGAAGGTGATGGAAGGCTTAGGGAAGGTGGTAGATGGGTGGAATGAAGTGAGGAAAGGTCTAGGATCACTTAGAAGTCAACAACAAAGATAGAGGATGGTTGGATTCACTCAATGTGCTTGGAAGAATTTCTATGAAAAATGATGAAAACTAGAGAAGGCAATGGTGAAAACAAGGAATGACTATGGTGGATGGAGTGAAAGGCGGTTGTTGCCTATGAAGTCTTTGTCTCCTCTTGAAGCACCTGCTCTACATAAAACATGTATAATTCCCAAAAAGCTATGTAAAAAAGAAGCATTCTCATAAGTTAAAAAAGCATAACTAATGAACTAACTGCCTACATGATGCATGAGGAAAGTTTCTAAAGGGAATGAAAGCATGGATGAGATCTACTGAAAGAGTGACGATAGAAGAGATGGAAATGAAATCCTACTTTGCAAAATTGATCAAATGCTAACTTAAATACAATAAACTCTAAAGCTTATGCAAGAAATAGAAATATGTGTTTTTGGGGTTGCACAAAGGTCCCTTCCTCAAATCATGATCCCAAAGGGAGGAAATGAGACCAAGACACCCACTGAAAACCTTGTGGTACTCCTTTTATCCCTACTAACCTGCTACTAAAGTAAGGCATAAATGGAAGCAAACTAATAAACAACCAATCCAATCTACACTACTTGCAATGAAAACACATCTAAAAGCAAATTAACAATGAAGCTATGAGACTAATCTAAACATATAGATACAAGAAAGAGGAGCCTTGGCTACAAAGGTTGGGCCCTAACCCAAGATCTTCATCCCTCTTAGTTAACTTAGTACTGGCTCAAAACAAAACTCATTCTTATTACCAAAACAAAAATTTACATCAATAAAACTTTCACAAGTTTGGAGCTCGAAAATCGCTTAGAGTTTTACAACAAAAATTTGAATCCTAATGAGACTCTAGGCCTATCTACTTATACAACTGAATTCCCTGACGAATTCCTTAAAATTAGGGAGGCTCGGCTCCCAAACTCGAGGTAAACTAGCTCTTTGTCTCTCACTTGCTCGGCTGCCTTCTAATCCTTATGACTTGGTTGCTTTCACTCCGAGCTGGTGTGATGGATGGAGGAATATTTGAATGGGGGAGAAGTAAATGAGGAGGATTTACCTCCTACAATCGCTCTCCCTTGTCCCATTCGAGTTTTAACCTTAGTATTTGCCAAAATTCCTTGATTTTCTCCTTCAATCCTGCATTCAATGCATATTAGTCCACTAGGCATCATATCCAACTTTAACTCATCTCACAAACAAAATATAATCAAAAACATGTAATAAGTTGTAAGAAAACTTGGTTTGACTAAGCTAGGAGGTGAATTAAGGCCCATATAATTACTTAATGATGAGGCTCATCAGTTAGTATGAGAGTCTATTTCATTTCCACCTCCAATGGGAATCAATGCAAGAATTGAAGCTTCTCATTGATATTGTCACCCATCAAATGCATGTACACAAGCTCATCAAAACCCAATAGTTGGATGAGGACATTTCATAACATCTTCATGACATAAACTAGACTCATAATCCCTCCACCTATAGGCTACCAAGAGATAAGGCCTTTAGCTCCTCAAGCACAAAGTAGCAATCCTATACTAGCCTGTAGAAATTTTAAATAATATGACACTTATTCATAGATATTATCCTGATTATACACTATTTGCGGAATCATGCATAATACATAACCTCCTCTATTTTGATCATCAATTTTGTAGTATTAAGAAACAATCACATGCGCACATTGAAACATCAATCACACATATCAACACAGTATATCACGAGGAAAGCATACAGCTGAAAACCCCCAACTATCTGTATATTATATTGATTGAGAACATGTAACAATACATAGTACAATACTCCTCACAAGTACTCAGTCCTATCTCCACCTGTTATACACAAACTAGCTCAGATCTTAATCAATCATTGGCTCAAATCTCCTCCGCTGCTTCCCTGCCTCCACTGCGCAATCCTGCATGAGAATAGATTGAGAATAGCTGATCCAAACTCGTATTTCCCTTGTGTAACACTACGCAATCCTCATTGGCAATCTCAATCCACTGATTGTGCAAATCACATGACAACTATAGTCACAACTGATAGTAGTCTCACCCTTTCACCCACCTCTAACACTTGTCTCCACTGAACTGTCCATGTACTGAGTTAACTGATGTATTCTTTAGTTGATTTATGAGTTAATAATTAGTGAATTAATTAATAATTAATTCACACCACTCATCACTAGTATATTTGTCAGTTAGACTAACTACAACTAGTTCAACTAAGTCAAACTAAACACAACTCCATCAACTCCTCATTCAACTCCACCAAACTCAATCACTTGAGTTCTAACTGAAGTCCTTCATGCAATAGCTAAAGTAACCCATAAGAAAAGCCTATTTACTTCTGGAATTTGCATGTGCCACATCTGTAGCTCGAACTGAAGTGCTCCAAGAGAATAAGATAATGTTTATAGTCCAAATATTATTAAGAGCTAATAATATTCGACTGTTCTATTTTTAGCCTAGAAGTATAAAAATAGACTCCGCCCACATGTCTAAAAATAGAGGTCCATATATTTTTACCAACATTACCAATCATCCAAAAATAACATCCTGCAACTCATAAACCATGGTCCATATGTCTAAAACTAGACATAGTCTAAAAATAGACTTTGTGCCAAAAATAGCCTGCGGGCCCACTTAGTGAAGGCGACTTCGTTTCACTAAGCTCCATCATCTTGTTGCATTTTCAACACTCGCTCTCAAAAATATATGGATTATATGCAACCCCTATCCTATCTCTGTGGTATTCAAATTTTCTCCTGGTGAGCGCCTTCGTCAAGATATCAACATCCTGATCCTCCGTGGGAATATATGAATGTAACATGATTCTCCGCTGCACACAATCTCTGATATGATGGTACCTGATGTTGATGTGCTTAGATCTATCCGTTGGGCTCCCTGCCCAATTTGCATCCATGAAGCCACATAGCTTCACCTCATCCTCCTATCTGTACCAATCTCTGGATTGTGGTACATCGGGTCGTGGATTGACCAGATACATAAGCAACTCCACCAACTATTGATAAACAGTGGCATCCACTACCTCCGCTGGAGTAGCATCCTCCTTCCTCCAACCTCCAGGAAGAGGAGTATCAATAGGCTTGCAGCCCTACATAACTTTGTAGATCCATCTCGAAGCCACCACTGATTTCCCCTCCAGTCTTGGGACAATATCCCATGCACTGTTTCTGACAATCGAATCATACTCTTCCACCATGGCATCTACCCATGCGGGTTCCTCCACAGCTTCCTCGAAAGAGGATGGATCAGTCATGACACATTTACTCACAAGAGCCATGTATCCAGTGTACCGATCAGGTGACTGTCTCTGTCTGTGCTGTGTTGTAGGTGGTCCTACAACCTTCTCTGCATCTTGAGCCAGTCGCTTAGCTTCTGTAGTGTGCTTTTGCCCTCTGATGATTGGTGCTGCATGAGTGGTCTCTTCCACTCCATGAACTTCATCTTGTGGCTGATCCACATCCTGAAGCTCATCCTTAGGAACTAATAGCTCCTCATTTGCATGCAAGTGTGGCTCCCTCTCAAGTGAACAGTTCATGGCTTTCTTCTCCTGAAATTTTATATCCTATCGCATAACGGTCTTGCAACTGTCTGGCAAATACACATGACAGTTGTGGGGCGTATCAGTGTACCCCACAAATATCCCAACCTCTGCGGCCGGCTCCAACTTCTTCCTGGCATCCTTCGTCACATCCATGTAAACAAGAGAACCAAAAATCCTCAAATGGGAAATATCAGGCCTCTTACCAGAATAAGCCTCCTTGGGTGTACTCATGCCAAGTATCTTGTGAGGACAATGGTTCTGCACATATACTGCAGTATTGCATGCCTCTGCCCACAAGTGAAGGGGTAGGCCCTGATCATGCAACATTGCCTGTGCAGCACCCACGATCATTTTGTTCTTCCGCTCAACAACCCCGTTCTGCTGTGGGTTATGGGGAGCTATGAGCTCTCTTCAAATCCCTTCTGCGCTGTAGAAGTCCTTGAACTCGCCAGAGATGAATTCAGCACCATTGTCGCTCCTAAGAGCCTTCACCTTCTTCCCCAATTCCTTCTCGACTAGTGCTTTGAACTCACAAAACTTTGAGTATGTCTCGCTCTTCTTTTGCATGAAGAAGATCCAGCACTTTCAAGAGAAATCATCAACAAAGATCACATAGTACCTGTGCTTTGCTGTCGAAGCTACTAAGAAAGGTCCACACATGTCTATGTGAATTCTCTCAAGGATCTGTTAGGATAT
>APFE031428246.1:0-13736 GCA_000404065.3 Pinus taeda
GTTGTGACTGAGCCATCCTCTTTCGAGGAAGCTGTGGAGGATCCCGCATGGGTAGATGCCATAGTGGAAGAGTATGATTCTATTGTCAGAAACAGTGCATGGGAGATTGTTCCTAGACCGAAAGGGAAATCAGTGGTAGATTCGAGATGGATCTACAAAGAGGTGCAGATGGGATGGCACATTCATCAGTTAGATGTGAAGACTGTGTTCCTTCCTAGAGATTGGAGGAAGGAGGATGCTACTTCAACAGAGGTAGTGGATGCCACTGGTTACCAGCAGTTGGTGGAGTCGCATGTGTGCAGGCTCAAGAGAGGCACATCGGGATATGGATTAGATGAGGTGAAGCTATGTGGCTTCATGGATGCAGATTGGGCAGGGAGCTCAAGAGGCCGAGTATATGGCAGAAAGGGCATCAGGTACCATCATATCAGAGATTGTGTGCAGCGGAGGATCATGTTACTTTCGTACATTCCAACGGAGGATCAGGATGTTGATATTCTAACGAAGGCTCTCACCAGGAGAAAATTCGAGTACCACCGAGGCAGGATAGGGGTTGCTGATAATCCATATCTTGTCGAGAGGGAGTGTTTAGATTGCAACAAGATGATGGAGCTTAGTGAAAAGAGTCGCCTTCACTAAGTGGGCCCGCAGGCTATTTTTGGCGCAAGTCTATTTTTAGACTATGTCTATTTTTTAGACATATGGATCATGTTTATGGATTGCAGGTTGTTGTTTATGGATAATTGATCAAGTTGGGAAAAATAGATGGACTTCTATTTTTGATGAAAGTGTGAGTGATCAAGTCTATTTTTAGACTGGCTGTCAAAAATAGAAAAGTCAAATATTATTATCTTACAATAATATTTGGACTATAAACTTTGTCTTATTCTCTTGGAGCACTTCAGTTCGAGCTACGGATGTGGCACATGCAATCCCAGAAGGAAATACATGGTTCCTATGGGATAACTAATATTTGCATGCAGGACTTCAGTTAGAACTCAAGTGACTTGAGTTTAGTGGACTGGAGGTGCAGTTGATGGAGTTGTGTTCAGTTTAGCTTTGTTAAACTGGTTGTATTTAGTCTAACTGGAAAATAGACTAGAAATGAGTTGGGTGAATTAGTTATTAATTAATTCACAAGTTATTAACTCATAATACAACTATGAATACATCAGTTAACTCAGTTGAATGTCAGTGCATGTTCAGTTCAGCAGGGACAGGTGTTAGAGAATCAGATTGCTATCAGTTGTGACTATAGTTGTGCACCAGATCTTGCACAATCAAGGGATTGAGTATGCCAATGAGTTTGCTCATGTATTTGCCCACTTTGTAGCTTGTGCTCACGTGATTTAAAGACATGGCTGCCTTGGAATTATCACAGGTTCTTTTGTAGGTATTGAGCAGCGGAGGCAGGCAAGCAGCGAAGAGATTTGAGCCAGTGATTGATTCAGATCTGAGCTGTATTGTGTGTAACAGGTGGAGCTGGTACTGGATTGCTTGTGATAAGCATTGTACTTTGTAATGTTACATGACTCAATCATTAATATACCGATAGTTGGGGTTTTTAGCGAGATGCTTTCCCCGGGATACATATTGTGTTAATGTGTGAATGCTCTTGATGTTTTATTGTTATTCATGCTGCTATATTGATGATCAATGTAGAGGAGCTTATGTATTGTGTATGTTTTCCGCAATAGTACATGATTAGGATAATCTCTGTTGAATATGTGTTAAATTATTCAAAATTTCTACAGGTGATGGAGGTTGATTTCTTGGAAACCGTGTACTGCGATTTTCTGAAATTGCTTGAGCATGTTACCATAATCCATATCCATCTGAGATCTCCCCCTAAAACATCTTAGAAAATGGATTTATGGTTTTCAACTTATGGCAAAAATTAATTTATTCTCTATGTATTTATGTTTCATGTAGTAAAACAGAGCATTCTTGTATTTTTTTTTAGGACAACAATGAAAATGAGTGGTAAAATCTTGTGAATGATGATTGAATGGTGCAAATAGATGAGGGTGATGGATTGGCATGGCCTTGGTCATGTTGGAGCATTTGAGCAAAGGAGGAGATAGTCAAAATTTGAGTACTCTTGACTAGGTTTGACCTAATTTTTTCTTTTTGGTACCAACTTGTTTTTGTTGCTTAAACATGTTAGAGAGTACATGCATTCATCAGAGAGATATATGGAGAAAATATTTTTTATTTTTTCATTTTTTTCTTCTAGACCTACTAGCCGCCTTGAGGAGGTTTTCAACTAGTAGGTTTGCCTAGGCGCCTCAAAGGAGGTTTTCACCTAGGATCTTTTCTTTTTTCCATTTCTCTTTTTTCCCAACCCATTGACTGCCTCATGGAGGTTTTCAATCAATGATCCAATCTCAGGCGCCTCAAAGGAGGTTTTCACCTGAGATTTTACTTTTTTTCTCTTATTTTTCGTTTTTTTATTTTTCTCTACCCTACTCTACTTGAAAAAAAAAATCACTTTCACGTATAAGAATACTTCCAATGGAGCCATGTGCACATGAAGATGGCGGACAAACTGATGTGTAGGCTTGCAATATGTGATTTGACATGCACCTGGATTTCAAAAACCAAATGATTTGACTTTGAAAGGATCAAGCATAGTTTAAGAAGAGAGTGATGCTCCATCCTGTTGATTTTCTGGAACCAAAACTCAATATAACTTTGATGTCCTTGGTTTTCTTGCTTATCTAGATCATTATTCATGTCTTTTTCTACCATGACCTTCAAATCTTCCTCTTTTTGTTGATTGTTTTCTTGAATACATGGAGGATTTGATGGTAACAATGAAGGAGCTCTCTCGATCTCTGATTTTATTGTCTATTCTTCATCAAATGCAACCCATGATCCTTTGACCTTCTCTTTTGAATCTTCTTCTTCTCGATGTGGTCCTTCAATGATATCAAGATAATATTTTTTTTGCAATACTCTTCCTAAGCTATGGCGAATACCATTCATCTCAACATGAGATGTTTGGAAGTGTTGTACCTCAACATTATAAGTGGGCTGAGCTACCTCAATATGTGGGTTTGGAAATGGTGGTATAGGTAGTTGAGAGGGAGTTGATATTTGAGATGGATGTGGTTGGGGTTGTGGTTGTGATGGAGTTGAATGGTAGGGATAACATGGAATTGGGTATGGAAGATATTGAGGAAAATATTGAGGATATTTTGGATGGCTCCCATAAGTTCCTTCCAACGTTGTTGCCAAGTTTGGTTTTGGGGTTGAGATGGCTAATATTGACAAGGAAAGGGTGTGTTCCAATTACTTTGAGATGGATGTGCATAAGCTTGAAAATGTGAATTGGGTTCTTTCATCATACTATGTTGAATAGGCTATCATGGTCCTCTTGGAGCTACATAACATAGCTGCAATGGCAATTGACTTGCTTCATTTTCCTCTAAGTAAACTTCGTTCAACCTTGGTAATGATGGACAATGTTTAACATCATGTGATTCTACATGGATAACACAAACATCAACATCTTTCTTTTTCTTCATCTTGCATCCTTAAAATTTCTACTTGTTCACTTAGATTGCTAAGAATTTCTTTCTTAAGGTTATCAAGCAAATTTCCAAGTTTAGTTTAACTTACTGATCTTGATGTTGATTTACTTACTCTTGTCCTTCCTCTTGATATGTGTTTGCATGTTTCACAAATTTCTTCAAATGATAGTTGGTATACATCACCTCCACTCATGAGATCAAGGAGATCAATCCACTCATCCTTAATTGTTATAAGTAAAAGGGTTTTTAGTGTGTCAGATCCTAAATGATGTAGTTTTTCCCTCTTAACATTATACATAAACCTCTCTATTAGATCCTCTAGACTCTCATCTTCTCTTTGATTCATTCTAAATATTTATTCATTAAGATCATGATCTTTAGATTTTTCTAGAAATATATTTTGCATATCATTACATGATCTTATTGAATTAGTCCCTAAACTCAAGAACCATTTAAGAGCTCTATCCTTCAATGTTGCTGAAAATAATCTCAGTTTTGAGTTTTTAATTAGTAACCATAAGATCTACAAACAATTTCAAATTCAAAGAGAAAGGTTTCTCGATCCTCTGACCTTAGAGCTTGAAATTTTGGAAGAAAAGATTGAGGGATGTTCTTCATGTGCACACTACCATTAGTATATTGAATGGGAAATCTGAGAGGATCTTCCTCATTGTCGTCATCTCCATCCATTTCTTCTACATTCTTTGCCATCTTCCTCTTCTACCTACAAAAGTGAATGGTGATTTGGCTCTTACTGCACCACGTGATCAAATTGGGAGTGCTAGTGTTGGTGATTTTTTTTGTTTTTATGATTGAATGAAAGCACTAATGCAATGCACTTTTCTATTTTTGAAATGAAATATGCCTAATGCAATTCTTTTTTGTTTTTGAAAAAAAGTAAAAAGAAATGAATTAACTAGAGAAGAAAAAAATCCGTACTTTGACACCTCCCCAGCAACGACGCCGAAAAGCGATGAGCCTTGGTATTGCAACAAGAATTCTACAACTCCCAAGACTACCGACTTAAATTATCAACTCGAGGTTCATACATACTTAAGAGATAGTGGCACTATATGTGCAGCATACAGTGTGTCCTTCCTTTGCTATCATGATGTAATGGAGTGCATGTACTGAAATCAAATCCTAAACTAATTACTTAAAATGAACTGCTCGAAATGGAAACCCTAACCTATTGCAAGAAATAAAGTACAATGAAAGAAACATATTCTAATTGCATAAATATCATGAACTAAATGTCAAAGAAACCTAACTTAACCCCATTTATCACATGTGATGATTTAAACTAACTGAGCATGGAATCTGATCCAGGGAGTATTAACTATTGCATGCATGTGCTAATTAAGAAATAAAAAGAACTATTTTTCTTTATCTTTTCATTTTATAAATGCAAATGCTAATCTTTCCTTGTTCTTTTGCAAGGGAGACAAGTGTGGAGGAAGAGGGGTACAATGGTTTTGATGGATTGGAGGTCAAGTAGAGGCCTAATCCTAGCTTAAATGATGTTTTTTCTCAATTCACGCTCAAAACAGGCGGCTACAGTACTTCCTATAGGATGTCTACAAGATATAATAGTTCCTACAGGATGTCTACAGGATCCCCTGTTTTATTACAAAAAACAGGCCGAAAGCTTAGGAAGTGGTATAGAAGGTGGAATGGAGCTTGGGAAAGGTGGATAATGGAATAATAAGGCATGGAGGTGGTGGAAACTACCAATAACTCAAGAAAGGGCTTCAAGATGGGTAGATTTTCTCAATGGAAATGGCATTTTTTGCTTATAAAACAAGAATTCGGATTGAGATTTTAGTGGATTTTGGCGACATGGGTGGATGAGGCCTGGATGAAGCAAACAAGATGAGGTCTCCTTGCAATGTAGAAGCTCCTGAAACAATACACACTATTGTCTGAATCTATCCAGAAATTCATCTTTACATGGGAAAGATTTATTAAATAACGGGAAAATTACTAGTCTAAAAATCAGAAATTCGAGAACTAGTAAGCTAGAAAATGTATCAAATTCCTAACTTAATCAAGTGAAAATGAAATGAGGTAATTTTTTTATTAAACATAATTTTTTTTTTATCTAATTCAAGTGGAACCAACTTGATTTAAGCTCGTCAGCATGCTCTAAAAAATAGCATAAATGTGATGCTAGTTGCCTCAAAGGAGTTCCACAAATCTAGATTTGGGAATAAGAAGACTAATCCAAGTAGCTCAATGATTACTATGACCTTCCAAATATATTCAAAGGATTAAATGATTCTTGTGATCCTACAAAAGAATTTATGTCAACCATTTAACCCAATCCTACAACAAGAAATCATTAATACTAAATGCATAAAAGGAAAGAAATAAAAACAAGAGATGAATGTGAATAAGAAGTGACAAAAAGAAAAGAAAATGATACAAAAGGGGTCTAAGGCTCCTAGGATGGCCAAGCCCAAGGAAAATCAGAGTCCTATGGAGGAGAGCAAGGCTTAGAAGCTAAACATGGAACCAATCTTCATCATTTTCATCAATACAATTACATCCCTGCAAGAAAATACAATGGAGCTGCAAAAATACGAGATCTCTCCAAAAGAAGACTAATAAAATCTACCCCTAGAGGAAACTTCTACTTGGTACTTATAAAATATTATTTTGAATCATTCCCCATGAAATGAGAAAGCCTTCCTGACCAAAATCCCTTGATTAGTGGATCTGGTTCCCAATACTAGGAATCTGCATTAAATGGCAAGGAACGCATTCCTAGATTTTCTCAATCATTGGAGTTACACAATCTATGCCATAATTCCATAATATATTGTTGATTTATTATTTAATATTGATCCTCCTGGAGTAGGGAGAAAGTACCTAAATTATCTCCTCCTCCAAATATTCATAATTTGCCCAATATTCTCATAATATTCCACAAAAATAAATAATATTAGGCACAAATATGAAATTATTCATAAACCTTCCTAATGAATATATTAAAGTTAAAAATACATTATCTAATGCAAAAAGAGAGGTTTAGTGTGCTGATTGATAGTTAGACGGACCTTAATTTATGTTTAATTCAGAGGCATGGGCCTTAATTTATGCCTTATTTATAGGCCCATCGGATAGATCTTAGCAAGGCATAGAAAGATCTAGAACAACAATGAAATCTCCTTTATCAACTCTATGGGAGCCTTGGGAGGATTATGCACTCTGTAGGATCCTAATTAACTCCAACTTCTAAAATCCTTCAAGGCAACTCACTTTCTTTCTACTTATTTATAGATCCTCACATCAATCCAATTATGTTCTATGATCAATGTATATATTCCTATTCATTTCAAAGAAAAAAATACTACTAGAAATCCCTCATGGGCCTTAAATTCTTTGAATATGGCTCCAATTACATATTTGGATGGAACTCAATTCCACCTTCCATCCTAGAGAGAAAAAAAGGAGATTCATTACCTTTGACCATTTCCAATAAAATATGGAGGACTTTATAAGCCACCTCCATCTGTTAGACATCAAACCTCCAAGATTTCGCTAGACCTTGAATAATAAAATACTTAGACCAGGTCATATTGCTACAAGACTATATTGCATACTAGCCTCTTATGGTTTCTTAACAATTAATATTTACCTTCACTCCTCCATCCTCTCCTAGAATGGATCAAACCATTTCCATATTAAGCGACTCTCTCCTTCCAGGCTAATTATGACCCAATTCCCTTTTGATATTCCTCTCTCTCACCCTTGTCACCAAAATTTCATGACTTATTTTCCTCTTCATGGCTCCCTTGGGTAGAGTAAAACATGATTCATGTTTGGGAATTCAAAACTAAAATACTTGCAAGGATAATAAAGTTATGGCTAGGAGAATCCACGTCGGATAGGCAAGCAACTATCCAAGAGATGGAACAGAAAATGGAGAAAATCCAGTCTTTTATTAAAAATGAGTCAGCCACAAAGGAAATGATATTTTAGGAAAAGAACACCTTTGAAACATATCATTCACTCTTAAAATAAGAACAAGATTAATTGAGGCTCAAATCCCATATAATATTGTTATGATTATTATTATTATGCCATAAATTATGTATTATATGAAAGCATAGAAATTATTACTATTACCATAATATTATTGACTAATATTCTTGTTTTATAATGATAATTAGAAGTTAATATTCTTACTAACAATAAGTTATTAATAAAATGCATTTATATTATTAAAGATTATATCCACTTTTCAATCAACTTGATGGCCCTATGGCCTTAAGCACCCTTCCCACTGCCATACCCTTGCGTTACATAGGCATGGTTCCTTGCACTTCTACTTGCTATTACCCACTTTCTAATCTTGGCCTGATCTTGCTTGTGTTCAACTTCTTCTCAACACTTCTTGAATACATTTCCTCCATCTTTTCCTCTTTATGTCGAGTCTCACTTTAGGTGTTGATTTATGCTTGTTGCAACATGTTTTCCTGGTCGGATGGTCAACCATGACTAATCTGCCCCTTGATAATTCCCCTTTGGTCCAATAAATTGCTACCATAAGTTCCCTTGTGACTAGTGGGTCAATTTTTCCATAAAGTGCCTCCATCTTGAATAGTTATGAAACTTGATTCCACTCCAAAGGTTGAAGCCTTTGCCTCTCAGACCAAATCACATGCCCTCCAACTATTTGAACGGGGTTTGATGGGTTAATTCATGGGTTTACCTCCCTCTCCCTTGATTATTCACATGTGGATTTAAAACCACTAGAAACCTATAATCGAAGGTGAGATCGCTTCCTCCTTTTATGGGAAATGGTCTTTCACCTTTTTCTTTGAAAAACATTGGACAAGGACTAGAAGTTTAGGAAAGTAGTGTATTTCATGGGTCCCAAGGCCTCTAAATTTATCATTGGAGCCTTAACTTCAACCCTGATTGTGATATTGCCACCTCTATCCATGTTAGGGTAAAACTCCCCTTCCTTCCCCTCTTTTGCTCGAATGATGATACCTTCAAATGCATTGGAAATGTTTTTGGAAAATACATTGATTGTGTGGAGCCTTATGAGGGGATTTCCTCCTATGATCACATATGTGTGCAAGTTGATCTCAATAAAGGACTCCACACTATGATTTATCTCTTCCTTGACAATTAATCCCATATTTATGAAGTTGATTATGACCATCTCACCTTAAAATATTTAAGTCTATCTTGAATATGGGCCCTTTTCCAGAAAGTTTCCTAAAATGCAGGAAGATAAAGAAAAATAAGGAGATATAGGTAGCAATAGAAGTAATTAAAGAAGAGATAAGTCCCTAATAAACAATGGTTTCCCACCAAGACCAGTAGGAAAAGGAAATCCAACAAGTAAAAGGACTTGCTTCTCTAAAGAATAAAGCTCCTGATAGTGATGAAGGGTCAAGGAAATCAAGGAATCTAGAGGGAAATGAGAAAAGGTTTGAAGCCCTGGCCACGTTAATGGAAGAAGGGGGGATTACACATCATGAAATCTAGGAACCATGTAAGCAACTTCAAAAACACTCCCAACCATATCCTGAGCTAGAACCCATGAATGAGCTCAGATCCGGTGTAGATACATATAGTAATTCAAAGGAACAGTTGAAGGAAGAAGATGCATTCCTATCTCTAAGAGAAATTGTGGTTACTTCTGTATTTTCTATTTGAGCAAAAGAAAAATATGAAGCAAAGAAAGACAAAGTGTTTAAATGTCATTTGCACATTTCAGGCCTGACATCAACATTGAAAATACTGAAAAAGAAAAGGATTTAGGCCACCAACATACCATCCCTCATCAAATGGAAGAAAATAATACCAAAGAAAGCGAGAAAGGACTTGGAGAAGCCCCTCTTAAGGGGGCAACCCAATCTAAGAGTAAGTAATGATCACAGTCTCTTGGAATTCTAGGGGCCTCGGATATGAAAAAATAATGGCTGAAGTAAAATCTCTCATTAAAACTTAAAAAAATTTAGTGGCCCTTCTTCAAGAGAAAAAATTGGAAGAGTGATAGTGATGAGCTTTGGTATTGCAACAAGAATGTTGCAACTCCCAAGGCTACCGACTTTAATTATCAACTCGGGGTTCGTACAAATTTAAGAGGTATCGACACTATATGTGCAACATACAATGTGTCCTTCCTTTGTTGTTATGATGTAATGGAGTGCATGTACTAAAATCAAATCCTAAACTAATTACAGAAAATGAACTGCTCGAAATGGAAACCCTAATCTACTACAAGAAATAAAGTACAAGGAAAGAAACATATTCTAATTGCATAAAGATCATGAACTAAATGTAAAAGAAACCTAACTTAACCCTATTTATCACATGTGATGATTTAAAATAACTGAACATGGAATCTGATCTAGGGAGTATTAACTGTTGCATGCATGTGCTAATTAAGAAATAAAAAGAACTATTTTTCTTTATCATTTCATTTTATAAATGCAAATGTTAATTTTTCCTTATTGTTTGGAAGGGGAGACAGGCGTGGAGGAAGAGCGGTAAAATGGTTTTGGTGGCTTGGATGTCAAGTAGAGGCTTAATACTAGCTTAAATGATGATTATTCTCAATTCAAGCTCAAAAAGAGGCCGCTACGGGACATCCTATAGGATGTCTATAAGATGTACTAGTTCCTACATGATGTCTATAGGATCCCCTGTTTTATTACAAAAAAACATGCCGAAAGATTAGGAAGTGGTCTAGAAGGTGGAATGGAGCTTGGGAAAGGTGGATAATGGAATAATAAGGCATGGAGGTGGTGGAGACTACCGATAACTCAAGAAAGGGCTTCAAGATGTGTAGATTTTCTCAATGGAAATGACAATTTCTGCTTATAAAACAAGAATTTAGATTGAGATTTTAATGGATTTTGGCGACATGGGTGGATAAGGCTAGGATGAGGTGAACGAGATGAGGTCTCCCTGCAATGTAGAAGCTCCTACAACAATACGCATTATTTTCTACATCTATCCACAATTTCATCTATACATGGGAAAGATTTATTAATTAACAAGAAAATTACTAGTCTAAAAATTAGAAATCCAAGAACTAGTGAGCTAGTAAATCTATCAAATTCCTAACCTAATCAAGAGAAAATGCAATGAGGTAAATTTTGTTATTAAATAGATGTTTTTTTTCTCTAACTCAAGTGGAACCAACTTGATTGAAGCTCGTTATCATGCTCTAAAAAATAGCATAAATTTGTTGGTATTTGCCACAAAGGAGTTCTAGAAATCTAGATTTTCGAATAGGAAGACTAGTCCAAGTACTTCAATGATTACTACGACCTTCCAAATCTTTTCCAATGATGAAATGATTCTTTTGATCCTACCAAATAACTTGTATCAACCATTTAACCCAATCCTACAACAAGGAACCATTAATACTAAATGCAGAAATGGAAAGAAAGAAAAACAAGAGATGCATGTGAATAAGAAGTGACAAGAAGAAAAGAAAATTATACAAAAGGGCTCTGAGGCTTCTAAGATGGCCAAGCCCAAGGAAACGCAGAGTCATACAAAGGAGACCAAGACTTAGAAGTTGAACATGACACCAACCTTCCCAATACTAGGAATCAATACTAGATTAGTGGATCTGGTTCCCAATACTAGGAATCTGCATTAAATGGCAAGGAAAATATTCCTAGATTTTTTCAATCATTGGAGTTCCATAATTTATGCCATAATTCGATAATATCTTGTTGATTTATTATTTAATATCTATCCTCCTATAGTAGGGAGCAAGTCCCTAAATTATCTCCTCCTCTAAATCTTCATAATCTGCCCAATATTTTCATAATATTCCACAAAAATAAATAATATTACGCACAAATAGGAAATTATTCATAAACCTTCCTAATGAATATATTAAAATTAAAAATACATTATCTAATGAAAAAAGAGAGGTTTAATGTGTTTAAGGATAGTCAGATGGGCCTTAATCTATGTTTAATTCAAAGGCATGGGCTTTAATTTATGTCTAATTTAGAAGCCCATCACACCCCACTATTGAAAGTGTTGTTCATCCTCTAAGCAACTTAGTGACCTCATTGTGCCTCATTCATGGCCCTTGTCACGCGGAATGAGTCGATCTTGCAGACAAGATAGACCTTCCTAGAATCTAATGAAGACCTAATGACAAACAAACCAACCAGACACTATCTTTCTCTACATGCGCTTTATAAATAATGGCAAACAAATGTGTTTAAGGCCTACCTCATGTCCAACGCAAGTTTGGGGATGCCTTTGCTCCTTCAATCCAAGTAAGTTCCTTTGTCACAAACTTGCAAACACAAACAAGGAAAACGATTAAATAGCACCTGAATAACCAATATTATAAAACATATTCAACATGAAAGTCAAGGAGTCCATGAAACAAATAACATGAGATACTTGTTGAGAAAAATGAGCTTGATTGTATTAATTCAAAGGAGAAGAACCTTACAACCTTTGCCTTGATGTTGTACAAGCACCTCCCAGGGTCCAACAAGAAGTCTCCTCTACTTTGACAAGCTTCACTCACTCCCCAATGAAGCCAAAAAGGTATGTGATCTCTCCTCTTAAGCTCAAATAGGAAGTCTTGATTTCACTAGCATTTACCCTCAAAAGTTCAGCTTCTAATCTCTCTGGCCACTGACCCAATGCCTCAATTTATAGTGCAATGGAGATCAGTTACCAGCTCCTCCTTGAAAGGGATAGAATCCTTCTTCAAAGGGATAGCTCCTCCCAACAAGGGATTAGTTCCTCCTATGATGGGATGCATGAACCACTTGGAGCAAACAATCCACGTAAAAAATGCTTCTAGAAAACTCTAGAATTAACCCAAGATGATTTTTTTAAGATAAAGATTGCGCCTTTTGACTTTTACAGGGGTACGCACCCTCCCCTTTACATACAGAGCGTATAAGTACGCAGAAATCCTGAACAAAAGGTGCGGGCCCGCAGGCAAAAGTGAGAGAAAGTGCGGAACCAGAGTTACGTTGCTTTTTTGATGTCTTTCTCTCATTTCTAAATCTTGTTCCAAAGAGCTGAGGTTTGAGACTTGCTTAGGGAGCTGGTATAGATGGTGATAGACCTACACCGACTACAAATAATCAAGGTGACGATATTTTTGTGTAACAGATTGCCCCCTAAAGTGCGAAGTCTATAGTATATGAGGATTTTTTCATTTATCATATAGGAAGAGTGAAGCACTTTATCATTTCGAGGATCATCTTGTGGAGAGCCCGGTTGGAACTTGTAAAACATTCAATGCAAAATATATATATATATGAGATCATATCATCGCTGAGGTAGGCATTCCCATACTCAGATAAAAACTGACTAAGAGACTGAAAACTAACTAGAAGACTAACTACTGCTCTGATATAGGAATGATCTCGTAACACATCATAAGTACAGACAAATGTGGACATAGTATGGATGCAACCATCTGTTTATGAATAGTCCATAGTATAATGAATACAAAATTCCTCGCAGCCTGGATGGTGGAAACTAGATCCAGGGTCTTCATTTCTACGTTCCGAAACAGTACAATTCTATCCATGTGATTGAATGTGTCGAAGTCGAACATGGTAGAAACCGCTTGATTACTAATCAATGATGTAACTTGCTAACAAGCGTGAGAGAAACCACAAATAATGACAGTGGCCCTCAAAGTACTCAGTACAATCCATGAGATGTGATAAGATGTGTTGATGTCGAACATGTCATGGGATCCCTTGATCGAAAGTCATTGATGTAAACTGTCATCAAAGGCAAGAAACCTGCCATTGAGGCATGCAGATCTCAAGGTACTGACGATTTCTAGATCATCTTTCTATATAATGAGTTGAAGTCGATAGAAAGCGATCCGTCATGGGCAAGCCCACAACACGAAATCATAGATCAAGCTGAAGAAATTTAGTTGCAAGGACTGACTCAGGGATGGTCAAGATGGATGACAGACATTTTGCATATGAATGGCTTATTTGACTGACCTCTTGAACACATAACGACACGACAGATGGTTTGGTGACTTTTGACCCAAAGTTAATACCCAGAAACCGGTTGAAGACTTTCAATATGGTTTGATCAACTGTTAGGTAAAGGATTTCCCAACCTAGGTGAATAAAAGTGTCGTGTTCAAGAGTGGTTATAAAGTATAACAAACAGACTTACTTTTCTCTCTTTTCCCCCACCATTTCTGGC
>APFE031428256.1:0-71674 GCA_000404065.3 Pinus taeda
AAATGCAGTCTAAGATGATAAAAAAATGTTTAATCTTCTTTTGGCAATGAAAATCCTAGCTACTAAGGAAAGAGAACTAAGGGTCTTTCAACAAAGAGCATAGGGCACACACTAAATGCATTGTCCTAAATCAAACCAAGTAGTCTAAATGCAAATGCACATGCATGTTTTTGTTTTTAGCCTTCTTAATGTATGAATGATAAGAAGAACGCTAAGTGAAAATTTGAATTAGTTTCCAAAGCGACAATACTAACAAATTTATTTATCAAAATGAAATGAAGATGAGGACGACACTTTGCGATTTCGAAATGAAATTTTTTTTTGACACTTGAAAAACTACTAATTCAAATTACATACAAGAGTAACAGTAGAATCGACTACCAAGAAGAATGGGATTCTCTTCTATGATTGAAAACGACACTTACGACACTTCCAGATCAAGAAACGACAGTCTGATTATAGTACTTCTTTGTAAAAGAGAACTGAAAATGGCGCACAATACATAAAAACACTTAAAGTTCTTTGCACAATGGAGGCGGAATGATGGAAGAGAAGGGGGTTTCCACAGAGATATACCGACCACAGACAACAAAACTCCTCAATAGAACTGAAAAGAGCGAAGAAAAACCAAAGTCTAAAGGTAAAGTTAACCTTCCCTGACCATTGCACCTGTCACACAGGGAATCCAGTATGCAGCGCACCTACTGCACACGGGAAGTACGATGCATACAGACTTCCTTGAAGGGAGGGTGCGATGGTACCAGTGCGAGACTTTTATCCAGTCTTTGATCACAATTTGCAGTTCAGTTCAGGGATTTAGGCCGAGTAAGTGATGTTCAGTAAATATAAATCTCAAGGGTTGATCTAAGGAGGTTACTAGAGCCACCACTTAGGGAAATTAGAGTGTTTGCAGATTGATTGTTCAATTTATAAACAAAACCCGGAGATAGACTGAAGCAGCATTTGATCTACTTTTCACTTGCATAGCGAATGCAGTTTGAATGCTTGCTGGCTTGACTTCAGGCTCTGTCTGTAAGTTTATAAAACAAACAAAAATAGACTAACAAACAATCTATTCGCTCCCCAGTGGAGTCACCATTTCATTACCGGGAATAGTGTCCACTTAGAGTTGCTATTCCCACTAAGACTGGTAGCTATCTTAGAAACAAACAAGTTAAAACGACTTTCGTTTTCCTTTATGAAAAATATACAAGAGGGGAATAGAGGACACCAACCTTTGTCTTGTGCTTGGTTCGTTGCTCGGTTCCTCTCCTTCTTGATAGATCCTTACCACTCCTTCTTTGTCTACACAGCTTCAGAGAGCACCTATGGAATCAAAACAACATAATACTATCGAAGAACAGAGATCTATATTCATAAACAACACAGGATCAGATATGTATTAATCACACAAATGCATATACAATCAAACATACACGAATATGGAGGAAAACTTGAATAGCTTTATTAATATCAAGAATAGCAAGAGGATTACAACCAACTGTTCTGACCCAGCATCATCCTCCAGCAAGAAAGCCCTTCTTCACCTCAAGTAAAGCTTAAATCACCCAACACTATGATATTACACCAGAAAACCAATAGTACTTCTCTACAAGATACAAAATTCCAGCCTCTGGATCTCTATGATGAGGGATCCATATATAGATGATTGTAGGGTGGTGATTCAGCTTCTGGGATTTTGATTAGTGTCCTCTCTCTGATAGTTCTTGATTCCACATGGAGATTGATGGTCTCTTACTCATCCCTGGTCGAAATCAGAGAAGCAGCTGTCAGAGGGGAAGTTTCTGGAAGATTCCATGATCTTCCACCTCGCAAACTGTCCCTGCCATTTGTCCATTCTCGCCCATCACACACTACAGAGGAGCCATCCGATATGCATCGCACCCTTTACATGGGGAAGGTGATATGCATCGCACCCTCTGCACTAGGCATTCAGTATGGTCTAGTTTTGACCATTTCTGAGCAGTTTTCTGTCGAGAACTTCTGGGAGATGATGTAATCAGCTGACCTTGTTCCTTTAGGTAGTGAAGCAACACTTTTAGGGACTTAGGAGCCCTTAGTTTATGGACATTTATGATTTGGGTTGCAGTGCCCAAAAATGTCTATAACAGTTGCCCCCTAAAGCATGAGGTCGTTAATCTTTTGATGTCGGGTGAAATGCTTTACCATGAGGATCCAAAGTTTTTTTCGAGCTGGGAGGCGACCTGTAATAAGATACAATAAAATACATTATCTTCATAATATTTTTCATGATCTAGATGAGGTGGGCATTCCCATGCTCAGCTTTATAAATTCACTTTCATGTACATAGGACAGACAACCGTCTGTGTAGCAGACTGATGATTCGGACGGAGTCATCATCCTTGATTTGGATGATCATCTATTCGGCAATGATGTACATTTGATGTCCTTATATTCCTTAATATATCGCAGCCCAGAAGGATGAAACTAGATCCGGGGTCTTCAAAACTCATTCTATCTTCACTCAGAGTACAAGTCGATCCATGTGAAAAATGTTCTGGAGTCGAACATGGAAAGACATCGCCTGATTACCAGCCAATGATGTAAGTTGTTAACAGGCGCGAGAGGAGTCACCAATAATTACAATGACCCTCAAGGTACTACAGTACAATTCATGTGGTGTGAAAAAGGACTTGGTGTCGAACACCACACAAAATCTCTCAGTCGAAGATCATTGATGTAAACCTGTCGCCGAAAGTGAGAAACTTGCCATTGAGGCATGCAAGCTTCAAAGTACTGAAAGGGGTTGTTCCTAAGTCAAATTCTTGGATAATGAGCTGATGTCAACAAGAAGTGACCCGTCGTAGGAGGGCCTTAATGAATCCCACATCTACGACATGGAACGGAGCAAATGATTTTGGAGGTGAAAACGATCTGATGATACAGGGTTCAGGGTGGCGGTCATGAAAGAATGGAGCATGAATGTATTGCAGCAGGTGAGACACGGGTGAATTCTCTGAGCGACTTCTCTTGAACATATTGGTGACACTGACGATGGATCGGTAACGTTAACCCCAAAGATGGATGGTGCGATGGACCAATGGTGATATGACCAGTGAACGGAACAACCCAACTTGACTCGGATGCGGAGAGAAAGTGTCATGTTCAAGAGAAACTTGCTACCAATAAAGTTTCTTCAAGTTTTCTTCCCAATTTTCCCCATTCATTGCTGGCCAGGACCTCTTTATTTTTGTCAAGCTTGAGGAGGATAACATATGCTTGCTCTATAATTCGCACTTCGGGCGAACCTGTCGCTATGTTTTAACGAGCCTAGCGACAGTGAAACTCGTTCTCCTCCATTTAGACAAGTTTTTCGCTATTACGTTTTAATTAGTTTAACAACAAAGATAACTCGGTCCTTTTCAATTTTAGAGAGTCTGAAAGGGACAGAAAGGAAACTCCAATGATTCTTTTTCATCATATAATCCCATAAGTCCGAAAAAGCACAAAATAATACGAAAGGGATGAATTTTCGATAGTTTTAACGAGTCGAACAAGACAAGCGCTTGATATTTTTGTGTAATAATCCCTCAAGTCCAAAAATATTAAAATCTAGAGGAGGGATAGCACTTCCTATGACTTTAACGAGTCAGAGAGGCTAATCGCTCGGCAATCTTTTCATATTTTACGAGTCAGTTGAAAAGAGCTTAAAGGAGACTCATTTTCTGAGGAACGAGTGATGATTTCGGGTAGCGGTTGATTCCAGGTAAGGTTTGGAATTTTCCAATCACGGCAGTGTCACAAGGATGGCTAACAGAATCACTCTTCGCAAATGTTCCTCAAAAGGGGTAAACAATCAAATGGAGGCAAATGATCGGCTAAAATAGAGTGGAGGTGATGATGAGAACACGACCAAGGCTCCAAAGTTGATTATAATGCATTCACAATGGTTATTTACCGGGGATCGGTTCATTTTTTAATGAGCTTAAACTCTGGGGGAAACATTTTCTCATTGCTTATGTTTATTTTTTAACAAGCTTGAATTCCGCCTTAAAACTACTCGTGCCAGTTGTATAATAAGGATATCTCACCTAAGATTCCATTTTTTATGGAGCTTGCACCTTTTAAAGCTTTGCCCCAGATCCTTTCTTTATGAAAGCTAGGAAACGACCAATCCTACGAGTTTAAAGGGTTAGAGGACCTATAAATTTAAAAAATAAATGATCGCTCTTCGCTTGCATGCAAAAAGGTTTGCATAACCCCAGGTATAATGAAAAATTTCCAGGCTACCATATAGAAGCTCTTAGTTTTGCAAGATAGTTTCTATCCACATTGCAGATAGAAACACTTCCTGGCTTAGTCCATCTAGACCAGGGTGGTTCTAAATCCCAACCTCCTAACCTTGACGAGGGAATCTTATTCCGGTCTAACTCCCTTTTCCTGTAAGGACGGGTGTCTGACTAGTCATCTTCCTCCGCGGAAACCTACTTTATACCTAGAGTATCCCTGTCGAAGCAGGCCAGAGTGCATGCCCCCTGGGTTTCAGCCATATCCTCCCGAATCACTCGCGCTCATCAGGCAGATGGACTGGAGATCGATGAGACATTCCTTGCGTGAAAGACCATTTAGGGATGGCATCTGACTATTTTCTATGTGTGAACCGGGGAATGACAGCTGGTCTACGAGCTTGACCATTCTACCTTCATGCGGAAAACACATTACTCTAAAGAGTGAGGAGACGACGGCTCCCATGCAATAAATTTAGTCATGCCCAAGGAGTAGATTATAATCCAGGGGTCCTTGGACTACCATCACGTTCATGTGAATGGTTTTCCTTCTCAACGTAATGGGCACATTGGGAAGGATCCCTAATGGTTGACTGGTTCCTTTGTCAAAGCCTGTCAGATTTCTCATTTCAGGCAAAAGCGATGGCGAACCAAACACTTTCCAAGAAGTTAAGGAAATGATACTCACTGAAGCCCCTTCATCTATGATGGTACCAGCCATGACCATTCTGTAATCTTGTACAATGATTTGGAATGGTACACTAGCTGGTAAACGGGGTCTGCCTAGTAGATTCCAGTCGAAGGAAACGACTAGGTTGTTTGGAGGTGGGACCGAATAGACGGCCGGATATGACTCTAATGAACTTCCTTCCTACGGTAAAGGAATGGGTGGACTGCCCCCAAGTTCATCGGAGTCTGTGTTTACAAAAAGAATTTGAACGTTGTCATTCTCTTTCTCTTCAGTGACGGTATCATTCGAAGATGATCCCTCTGAAGGAAAAACTAGGTCAACTGCCACCTCGACCTTTCGACTTTTTTCAGGTATGGATTCAGAGGGTTCCTTTTCAATGATAGATGCTTTGACCGACCACAGCGGCGTTTCAGTCGGATTTTCAACCAGTGGTGGACTTGGAAAGAGTTTCTTATATCCAGGAGGGAGTCGTCGCAGTGAAGCAGGAAGGTCATCCAAATCTCTTTTGGCTTCGTCTAGGAAGGGAAAACAGTGGATGGCATGATCGCCTTCACACAGTTTACAAGGAAATTTGTGCTTCCCTTTTTGTCCAGACACTTCACTTTCACTGGTTGACGATGTACTTTCAACATGATCATCAGATGTTGACGACACCGGATTGCACAAACGAGGAGACCAGTCCCTTAAGATCTAAGGGATGCAAGGACAATCTCGATGATAGTGATCTCCTTTGCAAATGACACGTGGAGATTTAGGTTTAGACGGTGCGGTGGAGGATTTTCGCTAGATGCCACATGGTTGCCCCCTTTTGCTTCTGGCTCCTTCATCTTCTTTTCCTTTTTCTCTTTTCGCTTCTTCTTCTTCTCAGTTACTTGATCTTTAGCTTTACCAGCTTCATCAAGCGAAGAAGAAGGAGGAGAGGGAGAAAGGGACGAAGTGGAAGGTTGGGGGGTAACTCTAGCATCACCTAGTTGTTGACTTGACTGTTCAGGAATTATGGTATTTTGAACGACAGAGGTAGAGAAGAGCCATACGGGAAAACCAAGCGTCAACCCTGGAAGTGACAATGTGGCCATATGGGGTGCACCAACATCTCCCTAAGAGGAGAAAGGACTAGGATTTCCTCCAAGGGGAAATCCTTGGTTGGTAGACTCCATTTTTCTCAACCTAAAGACCAACGAGGGAACTTGTGAGGTTATTCCGATTAAAATAAATTTTAGATGCTTTGACACAACTTGTTTTTTCAATTTTTAAGAGTCGAGAAAAAACAAAAGATGACTCTAGTCGCCTTCGATTTTTAATGAGCCTGAAGTGACAAGTGCTCAAATGGACCTTTTCCTTTAAGGAGTCTAAAAAGGAATGAAAGAGAATTCTCTGGAAATCTAGGTAGAGGGATTACCAAACCAATCGCAAAACTGCAGAATACATTTTACGGTACGACAGTCAATCTTCCCGAATGTTGTGTTCAGTGCATTGCGATCGATAGGGCGGCAGACACAGCTTCCTAAGGATAAAGGATATAGCCTATTGTGGTCTCCCAATATATACTCGACAGTACATGGGAGCACAAGTTCGTACTGGCACTTGTCGTCTCAAAGTGGAGGAATCACCCAATCAACAATGAAAACAATAGTTACCAGGTTTTACGACGCCAGAATACGTCTCTAGCCTAGACTTCTAGATCTTGTGCATTAGGTTCCAAAGCATTTTTAGATTCATTAAATTTATTTTATAGTTGATCTTGTTTAAAAAATTTCCTTTCAGGTTCACCGCGTGATGTGTATAAAATTCCTAAAATGTATTCTAAGATGATAAACAAATGTTTAATCTTCTTTTGGCAATGAAAATCCTAGCTACTAAGGAATGAGAACTAAGGGTCTTTCAACAAAGAGCACAAAGCACACACTAAATGCACTGTCCTAAATCAAACCAAGAAGTCTAAATGCAAATGCACATGCATGTATTTGTTTTCAGCCTTCTTAATGTATGAATGATAAGAAGAACGCTAAGTGCAAATTTGAATTATTTTCCAAAGCGACAATACTAACAAATTTATTTTTCAAAATGAAATGAAGATGCGGACGATACTTTGCGATTTCGAAATGAAAATTGTTTTCGACACTTGAAAAACTACTAATTCAAATCACATACAAGAGTAACAGTACAATCGACTATCAAGAACAATGGTATTCTCTTCTATGACTGAAAACGACACTTGCGACACTTCCAGGTCCAGAAACGACAGTGTGATTACGCTACTTTTTTGTAAAATAGAACTAAAAATGGCACACAATACATAAAAAAACTTACAGTTCTTTTCATAATGGAGGTGGAATGATGGAAGAGAAGGGGGTTTCCACAGAGATATACCAACTACAGACAACAAAACTCCTGAATAGAACTGAAAAGAGCGAAGAAAAACCAAAGTCTGAAGGTAAAGTTAACCTTCCCTGACCATCGCACCTGTCACACAGGGAATCCAGTATGCAGCGCACCTACTGCACACGGGAAGTGTGATGCATACAGACTACCTTGAAGGGAGGGTGCAATGGTACCAGTGCAAGACTTTGATCACAATTTGCAGTTCAGTTTAGGGATTTAGGCCGAGTAAGTGATGTTCAATAATATAAATCACAAGGGTTGATCTAAGGAGGTTACTAGAGCCACCACTTAGGGAAATTAGAGTGTTTGCAGATCGATTGTTCAATTTATAAACAAAACCTGGAGATAGACTGAAGTAGCATTGATCTACTTTGCACTTGCATAGCATATGCAGTTCGAAGGCTTGCTATTTTGGTCTAGTTAATCCTGGTTTTCTGGGAGGATATAATATTCCAAATGCAAATCCAATTCTAAGTTATCCTGGATATCCTCCTCCTAGGGCTGGTCTTGTTACCCAAGGTTTTCGCAACTCTAACCATCAGTTACCGTTTATTGGAACTTTGGATTTACCTGATTTGTCTAGCCTTACTAACGATCCAATTGACTATCTTTCGTATTGGCCACCAATGCCTAATAATTTGCCCAGTGATATCCCGAAGTTTGAGGGTAATTCAGGAGAAGATCCATGAAATCATGTGATGACTTATCACCTCTGGTGTGCATCTAATTCCATTATTTATGATTCAATTTGTTTACGTCTTTTTCAATGCACTATGATTGGTCTTGCTGCCAAATGGTACATTGAGTTACCACGATGCTTTTTTTATAATTTTGGTCAGTTAGCCACTTCTTTCTTAACTCATTTTTAGTTGTCTATCAGATACGATAATGGCATGGAATTATTAACTTCATTAAAACAGTCAACATCCACATATATTTCAGATCATATTCATGAATGGCGACGTAGACGACTTTTAGTGAATGTTTTTAAGACTGAATCAAATTTTAGCAGAATGGTTTGTTAAATCATTACTACCTAAAATCACTGAAGATGTAGTTAAGGTGGGAGTTGTTACTAAAGAGAAAGTAGTTGCTCAGGCTCAGTACCTTGACCTCATTTATACACAGTCAGGTACTTTACATGAAAAATCCCCGACCTTCTGAAACACAATCAAATAACTTCAGCTCCTTCAGGGTCTCATGCCGCTAATGGTATGATTGGTTCAATTAGTACCAAAAGCAAGAATAAATCCTCAAAGAATTATTCTCCTATTATAACTTTACCAGATTCCCCAACAGGAGACTCTTCCACTGAAAATACTGCCGATATCCATGTCGTAGAATCATCTACGGCCAAATCAGAATCTGGCGGTAAAAAGAAAGGGAAGAAGAAAAATAAACAAAACTAAAAAGAGAAATCAGATAAAAATGAATCTATGACGAGAAATGTAAACCTCGCTATCCTTGTCTCATTTGTGACAAGGATCATTTTAAAGAGACTACCCACATCAATTCGAGGTTTCGAAAATCGTCAAAGGTTCTCAAACGCCTGTTGTCTTGAAGGAACCTTTTCCTAGCCAAGTTAGTAAGATGATCACTTCTTCCTCAAATGCGTCAAAAGAACCCATTATGATGATGTCTCATGTCAAGATTGCGACGCGATCGCAAGATTATGGTAGTAAAAATCTTGTTGGTGGTAAAGAAGCAGGATCTTCTAATTCAAACCCATCAACTTCAACTCCTTCTGGTTCTGATCCACCACAGATCGAGAAACCTAACCCTGACTTAGTAATCAAACCGCCTGCTAAAGGTATACTTGGAAAGTCAGCTTTCAATCCACATGCAAGAGTTGCTCAGAATTATAACATTGTTGAAGACTTACCTATTTCCCCTTCAGCAATGTCGGCTTTGGAGGTGTTGCAATCATGCCCAACACAACATAAATTACTATTGTCGGCTATAGGAGCTGTTGATATTCAGGATTCGAACCTTATAATCTTCGATTTAGAGAATAGTACACCCCGCCTACCTTATCAAATGGCTTTCTAGATTCCAGTGTTAGTGAAAAACAGACCTTGCTTTCAGACTGTGATTGATGAGGGAGCTTCTGCATGTATTATGTCGATCCAGTGTTGGAGATCGCTTGGTTCTCCGACACTCAATCAGTCCCCGATGATTCTAAAGGATTTTGACGGCTGAGGGTTCCATCCTTTTGGCATTTTACAGGATTTACCTATAGGGGTTGAAGGCAAAACTGTAAATCTAGATGTGGAAGTGGTTGATGCCCCTCTAGATTACAACCTTCTCTTGGGTCGTAGTTGGTCTTATGCCATGACTACTATTGTTTCATCGGTCTCTTGGCTTATCAAGTTTCCTCATAATGGAAAGATCGTTACCATAGACCAGTTGACTTATTTTTCGTCTGACCCAGCCTCTTCAGATAGTATTCAACATGTCGGTAAAACAACTATCCCTTACAAGGATATTGGGGTAGGTTTGATTAAATATTCTGGTTTACTAGGAACTTTTTCTTTTCCTCCTCCTAACGTATCACCTTCTATTGCAACTATTAATATGATTTCATCGAACACTATTGCTTTTGATGATCCTTGGATCGTACCTTCTGATTCTGAGGTGGATTCATTTGGTAACGTGATGCCTTTGAATCCCTTTGAAGCTGCATATCAGGCTATACAGTTGTTTTCTGACTCTTGTTCAACCAAAATTGATCCAATGAATGTGGTCCATGGGGAATCACTTTCAAAATCAACCTTAGCTTCAACAACATTTTCTGATTCTGTTCATACTGATGAGAAAATTCATGAACTTTTTTTTGTTGATGATTTACCATGGGAAGATCTTCATCATCGATCTTCATTTTTACCTAAGCTTGATCATTTTGAAAATGATTTTTCATCTATTTTTACCGCTGACTATGTCAAATAACCACAGAATCCATTGCAACATCCTGATTCTAAGTTAAATTTGGGAAATATCTCTCGAAAAGTTCCTATTGACATTTCAGTTAAACCCAGAATTATTGAAAACATTCATATAGGTGCTTACTGTACGGACGATGAAATCCAAACTTATAAATCCCTATTTCAAGAATTTTGCAACGTATTTGCCTGGTCATATGAAGCAATGCAAGGAATCGATCCATCAATTGTTGTCCATGAAATTAAAACTTACCCGAATGCTAAACCTATCCAGCAACGTTTGCGTCAGATACATCCGCGAAAAGCTGCTGCTATTAAAGCTGAAGTTGAGAAATTACTTCGTGCAGGTTTCATTTATCCAATTCCCTTAATGGATTGGGTATCGAATATTGTTCATGTTAACAAAAAACAAGGAATGATAAGAATATGTATTGATTATAGGGATATTAATCGAGTTTGTCCTAAAGACAATTATCCAACCCCCTATATCGATCAAATTATTGATGATTGTGCCGGCAGTGAAATGTTCTCCTTTATGGATGGTTTTTCCGGTTACAATCAAATCAACATACTCCCTATTGATCAACCTAAAACAACTTTCATTTGTCCGTGGGGGACATTTTCTTATTGCAAATTACCTTTTGGATTGAAGAACGCTGGAGCAACTTTTCAAAGAGCTATGTCTTACGCATTTCATGAAATCAAGAACATTGTGCAGCCTTATCTCAATGATTTACCTGCCCATTCATTATGTAGAGCCGATCATATCACTCATTTACGAGCAATCTTTATGATATGTAGGCATTATCGAATTAGGCTAAATCCACACAAATGTGTTTTCTGTATAGAAATGGGTCATTTACTGGGATTTGTCATTTCAAAAGTTGGCATTCGTGTTGATCCCTCGAAGGTTGAAGCTATTGTCAAATTACCTCCTCCTTCGACTCTTCGCCAACTCCAAAGTTTGAAAGGGAAAGAAAACTTTTTACGTTGTTTCATTCCTAACTACGCCGAGATAACGAAAGGTTTTACTAGGTTGTTGAAGCAGAATACTCCATTCTTTTGGGATGAGATAGCTGACAAATCTTTTGATGCACTTAAACACGCGTTGACCCATGCGTCGTTATTGCATCATCCCAACTACAACCAGGATTACTTTTTGTACCTCGCCACTTCTCATTCCACAATTGGGATGGTTTTAGTTCAGGAAGATGAATTCAACAGTGAACATTTGATTTACTATCTTAGTCGAACCCTAAACCTGACTGGGCTTAAATATTCACATGTTGGCCTTGGCGGCTGTTCAAGTTGTCCAAAGATTTCATCACTACATCTTATTACACAAAACCACGCTAATTTCATACTGTAACCCTATGACGTATATCTTGACCAAACAATTGCTAGTGGGCAAGTATTTCAAATGGATAGTTATCCTGCAGGAATTTGACTTGGAATTTGAAAAATACAAGGCAAAGAAATCTTTGATTTTTGCAAAGCTGATGTGTGATTTCCCGCGTACTGATACTAAAATTGTGGTGGAAGAACCCATTGCGGATGAATCCTTGTTTCTTATCAGTACTCTTGACCCATGGTATGGAGATATTATTGTTTATCTCCAATCCCAATCTTTTCGTCCTAAAATCTCACGATCTCAACGACGGAAAATATGTTTCCAATCCCAACAATACAATATTATTGGAGATACACTCTATCGTCGTGGGGCGGATTCTGTTTTCCGACGTTGTCTAACTCATGAAGAAGCTGAAAAGGTTCTAAATGACTGTCACTCTGGAGCATGTGGTAGTCATATGTTTGGGTATGCCACAGCCCAAAAGATATTGCGCGCTGGTTATTTCTGGCCATCCTTATTTAAATATTGTATCTATGCAGTCCGGAAATGCCACAATTGTCAAATTTTTTATCGTAAGATGCGTGCTCCACCCGCTCCTCTCCACCCAATAATTGTTGTCGATCCTTTCGCAAAGTGGGGTATCGAATTTATTACATGTAACCCTCACTCGATCGGGGGGCCATGCGTATATCATCCTTGCAGTAGATTATTTTACTAAGTGGGCCGAGGTGATGCGTAAATTTTCAGTAGACGGCAAAACTACTGCAATTTTCGTTTTCAATCATATAATTGCTAGATTCGATGTTCCTAAAGCTATTATTACTGATCATGGGAGTCATTTTCGAAACATCATGATGACTGAACTGACAGATCAACTTGGCCTGTGTCACAACAATTCTACTCCATATTACCCACAGGATAATGGTCGAGTTGAAGCTATCAATAAAGTTCTAGTCACTATGATCCAACGAATCATTGGTATTCATAGGTCGAATTGGCATAACATGTTATTTTTAGCACTTTGGGCATATCGAACCTCAGTAAAAACATCAACTGGTTTCACTCCTTTTCAATTGTTTTACGGTTTGGAAGCAGTGTTACCCATTGAATGTGAAATTCCATCATTGCAAATAGCCATAGAATTACTCCCAGCCACTTCCGAAGAGGAGAAACGTTTGTTGTAATTAGCTCAACTAGATGAGAATCGACGTGATGCTGCATTAGGAATCGAAACTCATGCGAAATGAATAAAAGCTCAGTACGACCGAAATGTTACACCTCGTAATTTTTCGGAAGCAGACCTAGTCTTACTATACAATCAAGAAAACCATAAGCTAGGGGCTGGAAAATTTGTACCTATGTGGCATGGTCCTTATATTGTTAAGCGAAAGCTAGCAAAAGGGGCCTATGAATTGGTAGATTTTAAGGGTGTCTCTTTGGGTAAACCCAGAAATGGGCTTTATCTGAAGAGATATTATGCTTAAAACCTTGGTGTGGAGATTTTTATTAGATTAGTTTCTTTCTAGCTAGTGTGTGTTAGATTAGAAATGTGTGGCTAGTTTAGAGAGTGTTTTTATCATTATTCCTACTTATCTTGATTTTACTCTTGATATTGCAGATGTCGACATCTAGTCAAACATATATTGGTTTTGCTGATGGTGCTTGGCATAATACACGGAACATTTCTTCTGCAACTTGAGTTATCTATTCACCCTATGATAAGTTAGTACCTATGCATGGGGTAAGCCTTGGTCAAACAACGAATAACATTACAGAGTATA
This sequence comes from Pinus taeda, assembly GCA_000404065.3. Taxonomy (NCBI): domain Eukaryota; kingdom Viridiplantae; phylum Streptophyta; class Pinopsida; order Pinales; family Pinaceae; genus Pinus; species Pinus taeda. The sequence continues at coordinate 13,413 of APFE031428256.1, forward strand.
GTGCAGTGATTGAGTTATTATCTGAATCCATCTCATTTGGGATTCGGAGTTTGATTGTTAGGTTAGATTCTGAACCCATTATATTACAGCTTAACAAGGTTTATGCCATTAGAAATCCAGTGTTATTAAGATTATTTTTTAGAGTTTGTCTCTTGGAACGTGAATTTGATTACATTGAATATCAACATATTCTGAGATATTTAAATACATTAGCAGATGCAGTTGCTTCTCGTATGTTAAATAGACATTTGCAATAATCAAAACAGTGAATTTAAAAACATTCCATAACATGTTATACAAGATAGCCAGTAATAGTGATATATCATAGCATAGAATTGTGTCAAATATACATCGTCTTCGATCATAGGTTGAAAAACACCTTATCATCAGCAAAAAATGATAGCACAAAAAGACATAAAATGTCATATGTGTCTACAAAAGCGATCATCCTATCCTTGGTGATGATCACGATAAGAAACCACTGCTCGGGCCACCCTACAAAGGAACCTCCTAAAGGGTCCTGGGACCCCAATCACATATTGTTGTAACCTAAGTGGAATATCATCTATGCTAGTCTCTGGAATATCTGTTGTCAAACGCTCTAGATGATTCTCCAATTCGTTCAGGGTCTCTATAGATTGGTCCTCTGGGGTCGGTACTGTTGCAGCTAGGTGTCTCCTCTCATAAGGCTCGAGAGTGGCTGGTCGTTGTGGACCCACACCTGCATTTAAAACTTTTTATTATCAGTTTTGGACGATTTAAAAAATAAAAAATAAAAAATTAGTTAAAACAAGTGTTAAAAATGATTTCACCTAAATCATCCCACTGCTCTCCTGGTGGAAGATCCATGTCTAGGTCACCGTGATAATCCATCCCAGCATATGGAAAATCCTAAATCACAAAACGTTGGTTCCTCAACCAACGAAAATACTCAGGTGGAAATCGTACAACCTTTGAACCCTCCTCAGGATGATGGGCCATCACTGCAACCCAACGCATTATCCTAGGCTCTCGAGGAAGACCAGCCTCAACAGAAATCTGATGTGGGACTAACATAGGTACCCTCTCTAGACCAATGCTCACAACCAGGAAACCATATCGAAAGTTTTTTAGTTGTCCGTTCTTTGCTCTAGTCAGTTGGCCTTTTACTTTCGCCAACACAGCCTCGCACTAGTTGAAGATGGTAACTCGATAATAGTCTACTGCCATTCGCATCTGGGATCCGGTAGCTACATGCAATGCTGCACTCTTGCATAGTATGGTGATAGTGAATGCGATAACCTTAAGTTCAGGACATGAGATATTTTTAATATCTATCCGTTTGTCCTCTATTTGGTCATTACAAAACTCCAATCGGAGACTAGCGACAGACTGGCCACCTGGCCTAGTCCCGAAAAGAGATAATTATTCACCTCTCTTAGGCAAACTAGTCAAGAAATATATGTCCTCTAGCTCGATTTCGAGCCGGTGGCCACCAATCATGAAACACTAGTCTTGTATGCTCCACCTGTCTACCAGACATTACAAGAAGTCTACTTGGGCCCTCATGTCGGGTATGGCCCAAAAATTAAATAGTCTGCATGCTTTTAATGCCCGTATTGTAGGTGGATGAATTAATGCGGTTATATCCACATCCTCATGCTCGCATTCCCACCAAATAAGCATTTTGTATGTCCTACATTGCAAAAAAGACATATTAAAACAATTTAGCTCAAAAACATTTGTGTGGAAATGGAGAAAATTGAAATTTTAAAACCTATTTCGTGGCGTCTGCACCCGCTAGTTAGGGATAATGCATAGGTCCGCACTCGTCCTAAGAAACAGGTACGGAACCCCGACTTTTTCCTTTCTAGAAAAAATTCAGGGTCCGCAGGGGCCGCATGTTGCACCTGCGAACCCCTGTGAGCGTTTTTCTAAAGAAAATTATCCTCAAAAAATCAATTTTAAAGCCCTAAAAGGAAATGCAAGATACGGGTGATATGGATTACCTGGAGCTGACGGTTTTTTATTCCAACAGACGAATTTTCCGTAAATCTTCACATGAAATTTTTTACCCAAAAGCTCTCACTCCTCACTTTGAAGTCAAACGATAAAAATGAATTTAAAAAAGCCCTTTTTATAAGCTTTTTTTAATAAATGAATTTTTAATTTATTTATTTTTCACTTTAAAAAGGTAACTTTTTATGCATTTTTATTTATCTTAAATAGGTATGAGTAATGTTTTGAGTTTTTGTGCAGAATATTGGATTTTCAGGGATAATTGATCATTTTCAACAAAGAGCATACTTTTTCACTTTTTCGGACTCTTCCAAAATTTACGAAAAAACGAAACATTGGAGTCTTCTTTAAACTCTTTTCCGACTCATAAAATATGAAAAGATTGCCGAGTTTTTCCCTTTTAAACTCGTTAAATAGAATTAAAAAGGTGTTCCACTTACAGCTCTTTTCTGACCGTATAATCATGAAAAGATCATCGGACTTTTGTCGTTTCAAGTTCGATATTGGTTTTAAAACGACGTGTCTTCGATTGCTTTTTTACTTTTTCAGATCGGCGCCACTAATTATGAAAAGTACTCCTTGATCGTAATGGTCAAGCAGTTCTCTCAAGTATTATTTTATACTTTTTCAGGCTTGGGGGACACAAATTTACAAAAAAGGACACCCATGGAGTTTCCTTAAGTTTTTCTTCTAACTCCCTAAAATTGAAAAACCCTGAGTTTCTCCTATACTAGACTTGTTAAAATTTAAATAGTAAAGGACCTGTTCAATTTTAAACAAGAACGAACCTCTCCTTCTTAGGGTTCAAATTTTAAACCAAGTTGGACTCATTCGAAGGATAAGCTTATAACCAAACAAATTTTATCCTCCTCAAGCTTCTCAAAAATAAAGAGATACTTGCCAGAAATGGTTGGGGAAAAGACAGAAAATGAACCTGTTTGTTATACTTTGTGTTTTACAAAAACAATTAACCACTCTTTAACATGATACTTTTTGTTTACCTGGGTTGGGAAATCCTTTGCCTAACAATTAATCAAACCATATTGAAAGTCTTCAGCCGGTTTCTGGGTATTAGCTTTGGGTCAATTGTCACCAAACCATCTGCAGTGTCATTATGTGTTCAAGAGGTCAGTTCAAATAAACCATTCATATGCAAAATATCTGTCATCCATTTTGACCATCCCTGAGTTAGTCCTTGCCAAATATATTTCTTCAAAACTTGATCTATGATTTCGTGTTGTGGGCTTGCCTACGACATATCACTTTCTATCGACTTCAACTCATTATCTAGAAAGATGATCTAGAAATCGTCAGTACCTTGGAATCTGCATGCCCTAATGGCAGGTTTCTCGCCTTCGACAACGGGTTGCATCATTGACCTTCGATCAAAGGATTCTATGACTTGTTCGACATCGGCTCATTTTCACATTTCATGGATTGTACTAAGTACTTTGAAAGCCATTGACATTACTAGTGGTTTCTCTCACACTTGTTATTAGTTCACATCATTGACTGGTAATCAAGTGGTTTCTACCATGTTTGACTTCGACACATTCATTCACATGGATAGAATCGTACTAGTTCAGGAAGCAGAAATCAAGACCCTGGATCTAGTTTCTACCATCCAGGCTGCGAGGAATTTTATTATTCATTATACAGTGGACTATTCATAAATAGATGGTTGCACCCATACTTTGTCTACATATGTCTATACTTGTGATGTATTACAAAATCATTCCTGTATCAAAACAGTTTAGTTAGTTTTCTAGTCAGTTTTGATCTAAGTATGGGAATGCCTACCTCAGTGATGATATGTTCATATATATATTTTTTCCGTTGAATCTTTTACAAGTTCCGACTGGGGTGTCCACAGGATGATCCTTGAAATGATAAAGTACTTCACTCTTCTTAGATGACAAATTCTATCTTCATCTATTACAGAATTCGCACTTTAGGGGGCAATCTGTTGCACAAAATTTGTCACCTTGACATTCACAATCTGTGTGAGTCCATCACCACTCATACTTTCCTCCTTTGCAAGTCTTAAGCCTCAGTTCTTCATATCAAGCCTTGAAAATAAGAGAAAGCCCTCAAAAGTCTCTAAAACTCCGGTTCCGCACTTTCTCTTAGCATTTCCTGCAGTCCCACACCTAATGGTCATGTCCCCTACGCACCTAACCGCTCTGTCTCTATGTTATGAGTGCAGACCCCTGTAAAAGTTAAAAAGGTGCAAGTATATTCTTAAAAATTCACTTTGAGTCATTTTTGGAAGCTTCTGGAAGGAATCTTGAGGTGGCAAGTTTGCTCTTGTAAGGTTCATGCATCCCGTACCTTAAGGAGCTAACCCTTTGATGTGAGGAGCTTATCCCTTTGAAGAAGGACTCTATCCTGCATAGTTGGACCTGTAACCTCCTTCCTTTGCACTATAAAATGAAGCATTGGGTTGGTTACTTGGGGGGTTGAAAGTTGAATATTTTTTAGGTGAAATGTTGTTGGAACTTAGTCTTCCTAATTGAGCTTTTGTGAGGAGAGATTACATACATCTTTGATCTCATTTGGAAGTGTGTGAGGCTTTTCAAAGTAAAGGAGATTCATGTTTCAGACCCAAAGAAGAGCTTGTACAACATCAAGGCACCAAAGGTTGTAAGGTTCTTCTATTTCAAAGTTAATACAAATAAGTTTTTTTTTCTCAATAAGCTGTGTTTTATGGTTTATTTTATGGATTCCTTGGTCACCATAATGAACATGATTTATGATATTAGCTATGCAGGTGTTATTTGATGTGTGCTTGTTTGTGATTGCAGGTTCTCAAAATGAAACTCTTTCATATAGTTGAAGGATGGCTGCTACAAACTAGCATTGAACTTAAGGTAGGGTCTAAACACCTCTATATTTTTTATTAATGAATCGTAAAATGTTTAGAGAAAGATAGATTTGCTTGTCCTGCTTGTTGCTAGATATCATTTGATACTAGGGAGATCAGCCTTTGTCCACAAGATCTATTTATCCGGCCAACGGAAGCATGACTTGGCCACCATGATGGATATGGTGAGAGAAATGTATGAGGATCGAAGGAAGAGCAGCATACTTAGAGAGCAGTTGAATTCCATGGAGGAAGAGAGGCAATTGTTTTCTGACAAATTGCAGGAAATAGAGAGGCAACTTCATATTGCAAATATGAACTTGAGAAGGATGCATGAGTTGGAGTCACAGCTCTTTATTGCCAAATAAGCCTTAGTCAAGTATCAGCTTAAAGAAGAGGTAAATAGTTTTTGTTTGTCTTCAAATTCTTCTAAGAATGCTTATATTGGTTCTTTTGAAAAACATACCAAAGGCATAGGTTCCAAGTTAATGTCCAAGATGGGCTATGAAGGAAAAGGTTTGGGTAAACATGCACAAGGTATTGTTGAGCCAATAATAGTTGAGGAAAGGCCTAAGTATTTGGGTCTTGGCTATGGACATTCTTATGGAGAAAGTTCCAAAGCTGCCATGAAGACCATTGAAACAGCTCCAAGAAGGAGTTGCATTGCAAGTCTTCTACCTTAGGAGTGTGAAGATTGTATTCAGGAGGAATGCAATAGCTTGAAACATCATTTGCAAGATGTAGGTGTTCAGAAGCACACACTTGAACTAGAGAGTTGTGGAAACTCTAACAGCCTTGAAGAGATTGATGGTGTTCCAAAGGTAGCCACTTCTTCATTTGATTCACCTCCTCATGAAGGCAACAAAGGTGGAAGAGAAAGGTATAGATCTGGTTCTAATCATCTTTCTTTTGATTTTGCAAAGCATGGTAAATTTCCACATAGATATAGGAAAAGAGTTACATGTTCCTTTTCTGGTTTGGATAACCACAATGTTTCTAGATTTTGGAAGAGCATGGCCACATACAGGAAAATTTTGAAGGAAAGGAAGCAAGAAGCAAAAGGTCCATTGGACAAGGCAAATCATGTTGTCAAGAGGATGCACATGTGTTGCAACTACTACCATAAGCAAGGGCAACTTGCTGAAAAGTGTTGGACTCTGAATCCAACAATGCTTCCACAAAAGCTGAAGAAAGTGGAAATAGAAGATGGTAGACATGGAAAGGAAGATTCCATGGATGATGTGTTTCAAGATGATTCACATGTTGATGCTGATGTGTAGACAAAGGTAGTACCTTTGAAAGGGATTGGTCAGAAATGGTTAGAGTTCTTATCCAATTAAGACTGTGTGTCTATTGATGCATCTATTTGCATTTCTTTGTTAATGAGATGCAAGTTGCAGGTGTTTACCAAGAAGGTGAATGGAGAAAGTTGAGTAGGAGGCTCACTTTGTTGGTGCAACATTATGTTCATTTCAGCTTCGAAAGTACAGTGTGCTTAAGCGAAAGTTGAAGGATGAAATGCATGCATGAGCATGATATGCATGAACACAGGGATGTTGATGATTTCCTTGTATTTGAACATGCATGTGTAATTAACTTGAAGGGTTGATTGCTTTATTGCAACATGCATGTAATGTTGACTTGGGAAAAGTTAACTTGGTCTCCAAGATGGAGATAATGATGAAGTGTTTCATCTTTTGAAAAATATTTCTAATGGTTTTTTTCTACATGCTTGACTTGAAGGGTCATTTGTTCTAAAGGCATGTTTTGTGGGCTTGTTAGCTAGTCCATCATTTGTATGCAGATGTAAGACATGGAGGTATTCACAAGATGTGAAAATATGTTTCTTTTGTTGAAGCAGGAGTTTAGTCCATCCAGTTGTTGTCTGTGTTTCTGTTGTTGTTAAAAGTTGTTGTTGACAGCTTTTCAAACAGGTACAAATGAAAATTTTGTGGAGCATATGTACTTCACATTTGTTTGAGCCACCTTGGATCAATGATCAAGGCAGAAAAGTTAAAACTACCTTCTATGACCATCTTAGCAGGAGTTTTGCAAGAAGGAAAGGAGGAAGGTAGTTCTTCCCAGGAGGACCAGCACATCTAGGAAGGAAAGTGGTCAAGGGCTTTGGTTCATAGGCACTATGCAAGGCAAGTGTGTGGAGGCTGAAAGAAGACGGTGCTATTACTCCCATTTACTGTTCAGAACAGTATATCAGTCTTTTGGAGACCAAAAGTTCTTTAGTGGGAAGGCGTGATCCAAAATGGATTTTGGATAGACTTCTAAGTCTAAGTGTTCCTCACAGAGGAAAATGAAAGTCTAAGGATGCTCCTAGAAATAGTCCCATTGCGCAGATCTTTTCATTCTGAATCTACTGCAATTTGAATGGGCTAAAGTGGACCTCGGATGTAGAAGTTATCGCAGAAAGAAGTTTCCCTTTTTCCTTTGAAAAAGAGGAAAAATCTTCAAAAAATGGCCTAAAATGATTTATAAAGGAAAATCACATCGGAGTGGTCCAAGAGGCAGACTTAAAGTAGAGACGGAAGAGACCCCTGATTACCGATCCCCGACATATCGGGTCGGAGGCAGGCATATGCAAATAATATAAGGAAAGGCCCCCGTGCCAATGTGACATTGCAATCACCGATATCAGCATCGGTAGATTGGAGTCAACGATGCTATGAGATAAGGGAAGGAACCCTGGGACTAAGCGACATGTGATTGCGATATATCGCATCATAACATTGTATCGCAGTGATATAAAAGGGGTCGATACCATATGCGACATGTGATTTCCGATCCATGGTGTGCGATCTCAGCCTTTGGATCGGAAATGAGATCAATAGCCAGATTAAATCGGTGATCAGAGATCGTCAGTTCTCGATAGCAGGGCTAATGTGATTGCAATTGAGATAAGCGACAAGGGCCAGACCCGATGGGGATTATAAGCCCAATTACATTATTTTTGAAGTCTGAGAATTCAGATTTTCTATGTTATCCCGTGTATTTGGAATTTTGGCCATGCGATGATGCGATAGTGATATTGCGATTAATGGCGGACCCAATAGGGTTATAGGGGCGATTTAATGAAATTTTAAGTCTATAATTCACGCCCAATAGTGTAATTTCGGAAAAATCTCTTTGTATTGGATTTTTCTCCATTTTCAGGTTTTTTCCTGGAATAAGGCCCCGATCCCTCTGTAACGGCCCCTGATCACTGTGCCATGCTAAAAGCGGGCATTTTTGGCAGAAAATGATGCGTTTGAAGCCACAGAGCTGCAAAGCCAGATGACCAATCAAATAGACAACACACAGAGAAGCCACAAAGCCACAGGGGAGTAATGACACGTAGAGAAACGGCTAGGGAAGCCGCAAAGTCGGGAAAATGCCTCAAAGGAGCCAGAAGGCCCAATTGACAGAGTTTTTGGCGAGAGATGGAGGTCGCTGAAGGGGAGTTGTTAGCTACGAGAGCGAAAATTCAGAGAGCACAATTGACAGGCAGCAAAGCTGCTAAAGGTCGCTCGGAGATCAAGTGAACCATTGATGCACGCAGAGACCTAGAGAGAGCTCAGAGAAGCCAGAGCCGAAGAGCCAGAGGCAGAGCCGAGAGCCAAGAGTCAGAGCCAAAGCCGAGAGCCAAAGCCAGAGCCAGAGCCAGAACCAAAAAGTCTAGAGCTTCAGAGCCAGGGATAAGATGGTGTTCTAAGCCCATTGTGTTCTGTGTAAATTAGTGGAGTTGAGTGTGGAGCTTGTAAAAGGACTACTGCCATAATCCTAGAGAGCCTAGTTGAGTTGACTAGAGCTCAAGGAGACGTAGCCCAAGAGTTTTGGGCGAACTCCATATTAAACTTGTTGTCCTATGTGTTTGTTATTTGCTGTAATATTTTATTGTTATATGTATGTTATATCAGCATAAACAACAGAATTTCAAAGCACATAAACAGTCAAAAATAAACATCAGCATACACCTTATTTTCAAGCACATTATTAATTCCACAATTGGTTAATCATAATATCTTGGGAACATTTAAGCTTTGGAAGTAGGAGAGATTCTTGTAAGCTTGACAAGAAACCTTTAGTGCCCCATTTTCAGAATGAGAAATGAATATGATCTCCATATAGAATCAGCAATAAAATGAAATACATGGCAAGTGCATAAAATCCTACGACCTCCACTATCTATCATACATAAGCTCTCCAAATGTAGCAATAATAATAGGAGCATTATCCAAACCATAAGCTAGTGCATGGCCACTCAACATCTTGGCAATCATCATCTCAAAAATGAAGATCATGAAGAACACTAGCAACCCCTATCATGCTCCATAAATGCATCAACCATAGAAATATGTCAGAAGAAGCAATATTATACATCATCATCATGCCAAAACATCATAGTGGTAGCAAATACATCCTCATCATAGGTGAAAAACATATCGTCAATGAGGCATAGGCAATAGATTAGTAAGCAGCAAAACATGTATACTCCATATATGAGCAGAAATATATATATATATATACATGATCATGACTCATCCATATGAGTGCACAATATCTCAACCATCAGCATGCAACAAGCTATCATGAGCAGCAAAAATCATCTTTCTCATGTATTATCCATCCAAAAACACATGAGCAACAAAATATTCTCTCCATGCAACAACAACACATGACTATCCATCTAACACATATCAACAACATGCATGGTTCATCTAGAAATAAAAACATAAGCAATAATATGCATAATCTAGATAAACTGTCTCCAACACATCATCCTATCTCCATGGCAGCAAACATATGCATGACACCACATGAATATGATCTAGCAGAATGATCATCACCAAAATATTGACTATGTCATGCAAACCATATTATCTCATCCAACATGCCAACAATGCCAACACATTCCAAAAGCATTTGGAAGAAAAAATGCTCCCCATGAATGTGTGATCCTTCATCGCTACTTCACAACACATGGCTACCATATCATAATTAGCATCAATCAAACCAAAACATTTAACTTCTCCAAAATAATCAACAGATGTACATGGTTGCTCCAACTAAAACAAACTGGAATATAAAAAGAGCAAAAAATGGAAATAACACTTCACACCTCAAGGACTCCCCGTGAACGCATGCACTTTCCCATATCGTTGCACATATAATAATTTGCATGCAACTCATAATGCAACCATATTCTCCCCCTGAGACCATTTATGCCTCAATTTTTGGTGGGAGATCCTTGTTGCTCATTTCTCCTCCAAAATTCCATTTGTTTATCCTTCTTCTTATTATGTGGTTGGCTTTGCATATTATCCTCTTTCTGAATGGATCTCCTGTAACACATGGACAATTTGCAATCATTGGCCTTACGGCCAACATTTTCACACACAAAAAATCTAATGTGACCAAGGAAATGAGGAATAGCTTGATATCCTCTGTTGAACAAATTTGTATTCCTTGCATGTGCTTTGTATTCAATAGCCCTATGGCCAAAATCATTGCATGAGAAACAATAACCATAAAATGGACTATTATACTGAAAGAAAAAGAATTTATTTGCATGCATGCATGATGTGGCTTCTCCTTTGGATGCTCCTTTTGATGAGAGATTTTGATCTCATCATTACTGCACATTTCTACTATGTGTCCACAAACTCCACAATTATAACACTTGCCAACTCTATTCTTCTTCTTGGACCTCCTTCTCTTATTTTATTGCTTCTTTTATGGCTCATGGATCTCTTTATTCTCGCTGCAACTAGGTGCTCCAACAATTTTTTATTTGCTTGTAAATGCTTGAGCACTATTTTTTAGTGTCTCTACTTCTTCTCTTGCATAAATTAATTCAAACTTCAATATTTGAATTTATGCTTCAAGTGCCATTATATTGGATTTCTCATCATTTTTTCTACTCAATCTCTCATTGCTATCACGTGTGCCTCCATCTTCATCTTGTGAGGAGGATTGATTAGTTATTGCAATAAAGGTAGAATCCTTTGCATTTTCCTCCATTTCTGAAAAATGCAATTTTCCTCCCAGATACAACGTCTGCAACTTATCTAATATATCTTTGGCAGTCTCACAAGTCTTCACGTGCATGTTATCATATTTTGAAATAATATTGATAATAATCTTCTTAGCCATATCATCAAATTCATCTCTAACTTCATATTCTACTCATAGCAAAATATTTTCATCAAGAGATATAAAATATGAATCTAATTTCACTCTCCAAGTTTCAAATTTACCTTCATGAAATATAAGAATACCTTGTTGATCCACTTCATAAAATTTGCAAAAATGCTACCAAAATATCCAATCTCCAATCTCCAGCGATCAATATGCAATCAAGATGCCCACTCTAATACCAAATGTTGGAAAGTAGATCACTACAAATAGGGGGGTGAATCAGTAGCGTGAGCACATACAACATTTCTCCAATTATTTAATATTTAATATGCATAAACTAAAACACATATTTAGAGATTAGTGCGTCAAACATAAATCAGAAACCATGAAAGCAATCACACAATGGACACAAGTGTTTTTGGTGGAAATCCAATCCTGGGAAAAGAAAACATGATATTGTTATTGCTTTGCTCAATTCTTTTATTATATGTTGAAAAAATTATACATGGACCATCTCACTCCTATGAGATGGAAGACTCGACTTCTTTCATAGTATGTTGGCACTATCAGACAAAAAAATGCTTCTCTCACACTTCTATAGACTACCATTCGTTGAATGCCACCACGACCAAAGATCCTTGCCCGGTTACTCCTGAACCATACATTTGACTATATAGAATCCAATCTTGTTGGTCACCACCATGAACAATGAGCCTCGCCTAGTTTTTTTTTTAACTATCCAACCACCATTGGATGGAGAAAACTCTTCCATCTACAGAATCCACCAATCATTGTTTACTCAAAGCCTCCATGCCTTCACTTCCTCCATGCGAGCCTCATTTCATCTATTTTCAAATCGGACTCCTAAAACTTGCTCAACATGAGCACTGCAACAACACAGCATCAAAACACATAATAAAATCAATCACCAAAATCCAAATACTAAACATGCAGCAATACACTCCTCAATCACTTCTCGAATCCACACATCAACACCTCACACACTGCATAAACATATGGTTGAAACAAACTTCATCTCACTGTTGTTACCACTGCAAACTAATTCAAAAATTTTGCATACTAAGGCTCACACAGTTTGCAATCTCTTCACCAAGCTCACTCTCACTCAAACCTCTCAACAATCAACCATACTAGCATTGATATTTCTCCAATATAAAGATAAACTCAAGTGCTCAACTCAATAATTACACAGAACTATTAGGCATCACAACTCTCTTCATATGCTAGATTAGATCTAACTTTAGCTCATTGACCTAATAAACCACTAACTCCATTATCCTAATTGGTATTTTCAACTTTGATCAACTTTTGAACGTCCCACGAACTTTTCTGACCATATGTTGAAAAGTTTTGATCAAGGAAGTCACCAAAACACAAAAATTGGTTGAGTAGCACGAGGAATGCGAAGCAAAACTCGTGAAATCCCTCAGTATCCCCCTTAACGCTGCCCTTTGAGCAACTGGAACTATAACCGATCCCTTGGGTCTACCCCCATGCAAATGGAGCTCTCTAACCGCTCCCTTGACTCAGCAAGCATGCGACTGGGGATTAGGTTCAATGAAATCATCCATCCTTTAGTCCAAAACCTCTTCCACCTATTGGACTATCATCCTCATTTCCTCAACACTCCTCCAAGCCTCTGCAACTAATGAAATAGGCCAAGAACAAGTTAGTGACATCCTAGACCTATTCTGCCAACTTTAGCACCAAGACCAACACCTCCATCTCCTCAAGTAGCAACCACAACATCTCTAACGCCTATAGCAATGTCTACAACATCTATAGCAACATCACCAGCTCCTACAGCATGAGCGTCAAGTCATACAACTACCTCCATCCCTAGTAGAAGCACTGATCCAGGTGGATATTGGTGGCCACCTGCCAAGTCCATCTGGACCCCCATCATTGTCTCTTTCAGCATTTTCAGTTTCCTTAATTATAGCACAATTTACTATTTTTAGCAGTTTTTCGAGTCCTAAACTTCCGGAGCCATTTTGAGGCCCTAAACGACGTTTTTTGGAAATCTACCGCCAGCGATTTTTCGTGACTAAAAATGCGTCTTTTCCGTCGTAGTCCTCGGAGAGATCTTTCCAACGGGCTATCATGCGCGTCAAACGGAGATAAGACGACCAATTCGCGACCCCGGGAAGTTGATGTACCAACTTACCCAAAAACGGGGCACCACAATTTGGCGTTTCATCTTTCCAGGGTTAGGTTTTGGAATGTGAAGGGTTTTTCCATTGTTTCTCAACAATAAATAGGCCTTCGAGCCTCATTGTAACACAGTTCAGAGGCATGTAGCCACACATCTCTCTTCTCAGAGATAAGCTTGCCATCGCCCTAGCTGGTTTATTTCCATTTCTGGTTGTAAGCATATTTCGGTATTTTCCATTAATGAAATGAAGTATTATTTCCGCTGCATCTCTTTATTTATGGTTATCACATCTCGGTATTTATGGTTATCTCTGTAATCTATTGCGTTCCTATTTAAATCTGGATCAAGCACCTCCAATACAAACAACCACATCTCACACATGTAGAAACATATGCAATGTCTCCAAGACATGTATAGACATATGCAACACCAAGAGCAGCACTCCAACCACCTATAGTAGCAACATCTCCAATCAAGACAACATGAGCATCTCTCCAACATCCTGCAGCAGCAACATCTCCAACATAACATGCCACTATCTCAAACCAACACACATGTGGAATCCATCTCCACTTAGCAGCCACAACATCACCTCTACTAGGTCTAGTCATAAGTATGTTGACATCAATGCCAACTAACAAGAATGTCAACCAATCATCCATCGCACAACACTCATCACACATGCATATGACCAGCAACACCAAGAGTTTGTTTACATTAATGTCAACACTACAATGCCAACATACAACACCCACTTGCTTGTCAACATGCTACTCGTTCAAATCACATGCATCACTCGTCATGCTCAAGAAGCAGTCATATTAATGTGGAAAATTGATAATGACACACATAATATGCAAAGGTAATGGATTGTGGCTAATTTATATTTAATTTTTTATTCTCTTGTGATTTGATATATTGTTCCACTCTAATGCTCATTACGCGAAGGTCTAGGTCATTTCCATATATATAAATAAAATACTACATAGTTTGTGACTTTGGCTTGATTTTATGATATTTTATGAAAACTTTGGGGCTTATATAAAATCAAAAGAAGCAAACAGAATAATCACAGCGGCAATACAAAGCGAAGAATATCTAGCATATTTTCATTGTTTTCATTCTTATTTCTAATGATTTTTTATGCTTGATTCCTTGAACATGAACTATTATTTTCCAGCTTAATGCTCGCTCTAGTTTAGTTTCAATAAGTTCATGATCTCAAGCATATGAAAACTTCGTTGAAAGTTAGCTTCTTCATACTTTTCATCACAATCAAAAGAAAAAGTCACCTCTTTTTGGAAAAAATCAGTATCGTTCAGGTAAACATTAGCAAAATAATTTAAGGTAAGTCTCATATGCTCATTTTCATCTATTACCATGATTCTTGTTTCAGCCTTGTTTTTATTATTTTCTTATCTAAAGCTCTATTTTTGCAGGTCTTTAAGAATTTCCTTGAAAATCTAGCACCCCTTCTTACTGATATTTGGAATTCGTTCTCTTCATTTTGCTAGCTTTTGCATTAGGCGAAGTAGTTGTGATGTTGATCAAATTGCAAATAAGCTAAATCAGGGAGTCTCTCAACCTCTATTTTTTCTTTCATTTATTATCACCATAAGCCTTGTTTTTACTAGAAAATCGTTTATATTTTTTACATGCAGGTTTAATTTCGAAACAAGAAATTTTCAAAGGGGGACAGCTTATTTAACTTCATCTTCTCTCATAACTGTTATCTTCATTTAGAATCTTTGTTTGAATAAAAAACCTAATTATCTATAACTCTAAGAGATATAATTTATCAAGGAATCAACTTAAAAAAACATACATCCTCTCCTCATATTTTTTCTTTTGTTGAGACGTTTTCATAAGTAGTCTTAATCGAGTTTCTTTCAATCATGGCTTTTCTTTTACCTTTCCCTTTTGGTTTTTGTTTCCTTTCTTTTTTTGCAATTTTTAGAGTGTTTTGATTTCACTTTCACCTTGAATTGGATATAGTGATAGTACCAAGATTTCTATGGGAGATTTTTTTCTTACCCAACATTGGTTGGCATACATGGGGAAATATTTACTCTTTCTTTACAATAGAATTTTATTTACCCAAAATTCATTCTTACTAAGTCCTAAATATTCTTGTACATTAATCACAAACCATGGGGAACATTGAGATTTTGCTTATGTGGTATAAGCTCATCTTTATAAAGAAATGAATTGTTTCCATTCTTTGCTTTGAATCCCTCCCATACCTCTCCACATATAAAATACTCTACTTAGATAGATGAAGAAAAGGTTAGTTGCTTCAATCTCAACTAGTGTCACATCTATTTCATTAAGAAGGCAACCTCTTGTACCACCCCGCTCTCTTCACCCAATTTGCTAAAAGTAATTTTCCAAATATGTTAATCAAAAGGGTGGAAAAAGAGAGTTGAAAACACAAAATGTGGGAAGTGTGTGAAAACTTGTCAAAGTACTAAACAGGCTCACTCGCAGCAAGTCCATGCATACATGGTACTGAGATACCTTTCTTGGCGTACTGAACAGGTCTGCTGGCAACAAAGCTATGTCATAAGAAAATAGATCATTTCACATATGCATGTTAGTCTTTAATACCCCCCGGCTATTTTCATTATTCAATAGTAGAGATGTAACTAAAAGAAAGAATATTCCCTATATTTGGGTTTATTGTCTTGGAATTGAGCATTTTAATGCTTTCATCCTAAATAGCTTATTTCATGTTGATTTTCTCCTATGTGAAACCCTTGCAAATGGAATAATCTGCAAGAATTTTTATCTTTTTTAAACTTTCTTTCCAATCTTGGGTAAATTTTATTCCTATTATCTTAAACTAGAGATAATTGCTTCATCCCAATGTGTTGTAAATTCTTGTGGCCACAACACCCCCATAAATTTTTCATGAAAAATATAGGGACCCTTCAAGTAGATTTTGGTTAAAATCACTTCTTTGATGCTTTATTTGTGTGATTTTCGCTTTTCTCGGTTTTTCACTTTGATCACTTCTTTGATGTTTTATTTGTGTGATGTTCACTTTTCTCAGTTTTTCACTTTGATCACTTCATCGCACGTAGTTTCTTGCCAGCTTCCCAACGAGTCAAATTGCATTGAATTTAAACTTACGATTTGAAAATGGTGCTTGTTCAAAGTTTGATTGATTTTCACCATAGTTGTATTTTACTTTATTTTATAAATTAAACTATTTTATATGTGTAAGATTATTATATAATCAAATTATTTAATTAATCTAAATTAATTGTAAATTATTTAATTAATTTGTAAATATTTATTTTTATTATTTTAATTAATTATTAATTTATTCATCTATTTATTTATTATTTAATTTTTCTTTACTTATCGACAAAACCACAGTAGAAAACCTGTATATATATTATATTATAACTATGCATAAAACTTTATATTAAAACAAATTATATTGTATATACTATTATAAATAAAATCTAAAAAATAATAATGAATTTTATTACACAATCCTGGTCCCGGCTTTCCGGAAGTGTCGAACAAAATGATATATGAGAAGGGAGTTGTCTATAATGCAACTTTTTGGAGATTCCAGTGACGGAATCCGGCGGAAGAAATTGAGGTTAAATCTTGATTTGTTGCAGTTAAAATGGTTTTTTAACTACATATTTGGATTTAGCACCCTGAAAACCCCTGGGACGCTTTGATTGTGCAGAAACTAGCTATCAAACTTGCGATTCCAATAAATTGTTGCCAGATTTTGACCGAAAAACCTGCCGGAAAAGCTTTCAAAAAGTCTCATTATAGACAACTGCTATGAGAATTCTCTAGGTTCACCTCCTGGGATGACGTAGTGGAGGAGTCCCTATTAAAAATGATGGGAGGGCTTTTACCCTTCTTCTTTTTTTAACATGTGTACAAAATGATATATGAGAAGTCTCTAGGTTCACCTCCTGGGATGACGTAGTGGATGACGTAGTGGAGGAGTCCGTATTAAAAATGATGGGAGGGCTTTTACCCTTTTTTTTTTTTTTTTTTTTTTTTACATGTGTTCTAAAAAGGACCCACTCCACGTGAGCCCAGGCCCCTCCTGTCCTTTCTCCCATTTATTCATCCAAATGAGAGCTTATGACTTCATACCTTCCTCTTTTTTTGGGTTAAAACTCCATGTTTTGTAATTTACTTTATTATTTTTTTAATATTAATTTATTAAAATTTATTTTAATTTATTAATTTATATATTGTTTTATTTAATATATTTTAATTTTACATTTATATGTAGTAGTAAAATGGCAATATGGGCATATTGGTAAATTCTTGTGTATTCAAGTGATTAGAAGTTTCAATCCCCCTAGACATGTCTCAACGAGCTGAACTTTAAAAAAAAAAGGATTTTATTAAATTTTATACTAATTTCTTTTTAGAAGTATTATATTAATAAATTTTAAAATAACATTAAAAACAATTATTCATTAAAATGCCCATAAATGCATTTTCCAACTCTTTGCTTATTTTAGAACTCATACCTTGACTAGCAGTATCTCAAGATTTTATTGACTAAATGAGGCTTAGGATGACTCATTAGGAAGCTAAAATAATGCAGAACAATCTAAAGGCATTAAATCAAGCAAATATGGACATTTACTATGCCTAAAATTTAGCAAAAGTTGGACTTCTGAATTTACAATAAAAACCCAATTTTCTGAGTTTTGTTTTTTGGAATTCTATTGTTCCAAAGACTTTTTTGTTGCAAATTCATTCCTACATATTTTCCTGGGCCAAAGAAATCATTACAAATATCAATTAGAAGCACGCATTTATTTTTATTTGATTTATTTAATTAGATTTTATTCTGGGAGTTAGTTTTCTCAATTTGGTATTTTTATATTTGATGTGCAATTTTCATTGATTTTCAATTTTTAATTTTGATTGGTTTTTTACAGAGCTAGTTGAAGAGGATGAGGAAAAGAGATCTTGAGTAATGAGATTGGGATAGCAGAAAAGAAAAAGGGAAATTTGCAGCTTTAAAATAAGAGATCGAATCTGCCTTCCAACAACTCTTCCTCTTTGCATACTTTTCGTAAATTACAAATATCAATTTTGAGAATGACGAAGAGGTTCCTCTTTTTTGCAATTTTAAAACTATGAGCACTTATATAAAGAGAAATTTATTTGTAGGAGGAGAGGAATACTCAGATCTGAGTGTTTGGGGATTTTCTTTTCGAGATCTGGTCCTTGTTTTTTAGGCAGAGCTTGCACTATTGCAACTATTTTCTCCATTTGCAGAACTCTTATTCTTGAAAGGATTATTGAGGAGATCCATTGTAAAACAAATAAAGGAAGCAAGGTTTGAGATTGTATTTACAGATACTTTTATTTGTTAAGTAAATCTCATTCATTAAATGGAAAAATTATCTCAATTGTTCCATGCTCTGCAATTTTGTTTAATATGAGAATGATTGTTTCTTAGATCAGCTATACGATTTATTAGTTTCTTAGATCTGTTATTTATTTTTATTTGCTCGTGTGCTTCAATCAAATTTTTGAGTAACTAACCCCCGATTGGGGTGCAATAGGGAAGATAAGGTGGGGCAAAGGGGATGGGAGGTGGAGGCGTCAGAAACCAACCACCTGGGCCCAAGGACAGAGGGGACTTCGAGATGTGGGAGGATAAGACAACAAGAAGGGCAAGAAGTAGGGCAGGGCAGGGAAGAGGAAGGTACCGAGCAAGGACAGGTGTGGTTGAGGATGGAAGGGAGCGCCGAAGGCTTGGGGGCAAGCGAGAGGGTGAGCAGAACAGAGTTGGAAAGTGGTATGAGAGAAGAAAGAAACCCACGGCAGGAGCAAACGGAGGCATGAGGGAAATAATGAGAGATAGTGATGGAAGAGTCAGAGGTTCATCATTCTGAGGAAAAGGAATGAAAGAATGGGTGGCATGAGGAAGAAAAGGGCACGTGGGAGGCTGGATGAAAGAAAGCTAGGGAAGATGGAAAAAAAAAGAGGCAAAGGTAGATGGGAGAGGAAATAGTTGCAATTAAAGGAAGAAGGCGAAGGAATGAAACGAGAAAGGTGGTGGACGCAGGCTGGTCGACAAAAATCATTGGTTTGTTACCTCGATCGCCTTACTTGATATAATTTAAGTCATCATTATTCAGAGGAATTCAGGGAGGTGGACGGGGGAAGCGATGACTCAGCACGAGTCAAGACCTACGGTTCCTGGGACTCTAACCTAGCCTGGAATGATAATGGAGCGAGGAGATATGGTAAAGTTAAAGTGTATCCTTGGGAAGACAAGCAGAGAGGAAACAAGGTAAGACGGGAAGATAATGAGGATTCCATTAATGGAGAGTGCAGGAAGATTGAAGTTCTGGCCAGGTGGCCCCTGAGGCATGGAAAGGAAAAAACATGTAGAAGAGACAGAGAGGTGGGTATAACAATGGTCAAAGAAGCAAGGCTATGGCTATCCAGGCTAGAGACGAACCCAAGCTAGAACATCTAGAGCGGGACCTAGGGGATAACCAGGGGAAAAAATCGGGCAGGGATACTTGAGAGGAGAGAGGCTGGGACAGAAAACTCAATTGAACTCCAGAATATGGATAAGGGAACCCAAATTAGGGACTCTTGTAGGACCACAAAGGATGACACGCATGACATGGGTTTCCAGAGAGGGATGAAACAGAAAGGAGAAGAACTAAGAGACCGAGGCCTATTATTTCAAGTGCAGTAAGGGGGGAAACTGAGGGAGAAGGAGGGCAAAACCAAGTTGTCGGGATGAGGGCGAGTGGCCAAGTCCGAAGCAAAGAAAAGTATGACAATTTTGTATGTATGCATCCAGACTAATGAAATTTCTTGTGTTATTGTTTTAGGTATTATAATAACCTGGGTGCAGCACAGCCTCGATGTTCGGACCAATCGTCGTGCTTCAGTGAGCAAACCTACAGTGGAGAATGGTTTGGGAGAAGAAAAACGCAGCTGGAATAAAGACAGCATGGCTAAAGAAGGAAAAGAGGCAGTTAAAAGAGGCAACAGAGGAACTGGGAAGGCAGGGAAAAGGACCTCGAGGGGGGGGGGAATCCACCTCCAACAGAGGCCAAAGAAAATGAGGCAGAAATACTAGAAAGGAGCATATGCAAACGCTCATCAGGGCATACATGGCTAGCAACCCGCCAGAGGTAAGAGCTCAAATAGTTGGGTGGGAGAGGGAACTGAATGACAACATAACCAACCAAGACATAGAGACAGAAGAGTGGGAAGCCATGGTATAAGACCCAGGGAACACATGTGGCCGAAATACTCTCTTCCGACAAACAATCCAGCAATATTGGGTTATGAAGAACATAGCAGCCCGAGCAATGGTCATAAACAAGGAACATGAGGTACAGGAGGATGCCAAAAAAAGGAGCCCAGCAGGAAGGATCTCCATCTGGAGATAGCCGTAGTTTAGATACAAGTATACTGAAACAATTTAGCTCTAAGCATGATAGAGCAAAGTCTACAGGACATGAAGAGAAGTGAGATGTCGGGGTCCAGTGCAAAAGCCCCAACCCGGTGGAGTCCTCAGATGAGTGAACCAGGTTTCTAGTCAGAAAGTTGATGTTTATTATAGATAGAATAGCAAATATTGCATGGATGGTGGAAAAAGACTTATTTACATTTTGGACATCTTTTAATGCTGACAGATGGCCAACCTGGTTTCCTATGGGCAGGTTGAGGCCATTTGTTATTACTGTGAAAAACATATTAGTGGTTGGTTAATATTAATAAAGTACTACCAAGTTTACAAAAAAAAAAAAAAATGAGTAACTATTTACTGAGAAATTTTCCTTTTAAAAGAGATCTAAGTGTCATTGGGATAATGTGAACTTTTTCCAAGTCTTGATGGCTCAACTTTCATTGTTTTAAATCTCCAAACAGAGCGAATTTTACAATTATAATATCAGTTGTTAGAACTTCTTGAGTAGTTTGATATTCATTATAAAAGAACATGTTAAATCCTCATTCTTTTAATTGCCTTCTTGATTTGGGTAAGATCTATATCTTGTCCTAATCGAGATAAGATGGATTAGATTTCCTTTTGTTGCTTGCATTCTAGATTAATCTTCATTTTTATTTAAAAATCATTTTTAGAAGTCTCCTTACGCAGGATCAAACTTTAGTGTAGCTTGGTTGAACCCTTGTTTCAACTTAAGGGTTGTCTTCTTGCAAGCATGCAGCAAGAAGGTAAGTATGATTTACTCTCTTGTTGATAATTAATTAGATACATCACAAGTCAACAGGGAGAGTAAGGGGGGTAAATGGACCCATTAGAACTAGTTGGAACAACTATATCTAAATGAAAAAGAGTTTGATTTGGGGATCTGACTTGGTGGTCCTCTTGATGTTGATGAGGTCATTTTTGGCCATCAACATTTTTGGCGCTAGAAGGAGGGTTTGATAAGTTATTCTTTTTTAGTCTTATGTTCTAATAGTTTTATCTATTTGTAATGGATCCTTCTAAATTGCATATTTGGATTTGCTTCACTGGACTTCCACTTGCCACCACTCCAATAAAGGTAGTAAAGCTTATGTCAAAACAAAATTTAAGGGTAGTAAGAATGTTTTTGCTTATGATCATGTTCTTCAATCTATTCTAAATTGTAACAATTATGATATTGATGAAGGTGTGATCTGTAAGATCCTTACTCTTACTTTGACATACTTATGCAAAGATTGGTGTAGATCATTGTCATTTTCCTCTATACTCATTTGGGATGAGTTTACACAAATTTCCTTCACACTTTTTAGGATTGCGATTATGAAAAGGTTTATGGTCAACTTGAAGTACTTCATAGATTTGAAGGTGAGTATTTGGATTATTTTCTTATTAGATTAATTTGTTTTCAGTTTCAATCTAAACAATTACCTCCTGAGTTTCAATTCAGTAGGATTGTTTAAACATTTAGTTTTTCTTCCCTACATTCCAAATCCATATAACCAAATAATTTCAAGCTTTTCTGAGCTTCCTTCTATCCCTCTTAGCATGGTTGAAATTTTACCTATTGAAGATGCACATGTCATTCATGATGAAATTGCATTAGCTATATGTGATAGATTCCTACAACTTATAAATACTACCTACAATGTTAATGATGATCATAAATAATGCTTGAAACAAGTTATTAGTGATTTGTTAATGATGCTCAAGTTGAATTAGATAATAATTCAATCAATTTGAAAACAATAGTTCAAGATGAACACCTAAAGTCATATATGTTGATGAAGTCTATGATGTGCTTTCTCATGCTATTGTTGTGCAATCACTAAGCTTGGAAGAACTGAATATTCATTCTCATGAAAACATAAACACATTCAACATATATAATGCCAATCCTGAGAATGCTTTAAACCATGCTACTATTGAAGAATCGACTCCTCAAAATCAAAGTGAGTTTGTTGTTCCTAATCATATTATTTATGTTGAAGATGAAAAATAACCATCAAATCAGCAAACAAAAATGCTGATTGAAAATTCCAATAATGATTTTTTTGCGGTAAATAGTTCTCATTCTAGAATTTATGATTAGTTATAAAGTTTGGGGCATCCAAGTATCAATCTTTAGGAAAGCATAGTCAGCCAGGCACATAAACAAGAATTTGAAATTTGCATGATGGAGAAAGGAACATGAATTTACAAGCAAATAAATATTCATGTTCATTTCTTCAAACAATCATTTTTCCCTTTATCATGATATTTTTGCTCATTTCAATTCATTTGCTAATATTCCAACAATTCCTCTTTGTGCAAATGATAATTTTCAAAATGGAGTTGTTATAAATTCTATAAATAATGAATTTCCAATTCATTTTGATTTTGATAAAGAGCCATTTAATGGTCATATTTTCAACAATTTTGAAAATTTATTTAGTCTTTCTTTGTATTATGATATATCTAATAGAAAGGAGGGGAATCTTAATGAAAAAATTTAAACCATTTAGGATGATTATTTAGAGTTGGAGGTGTTATCACTCAGAAATATCCTCTTGGTTGTGAAAGAGGAATTCCTAAGGTAACCTTTTCAAACCAATCTTACAGATTGAAGGCTAGCCCCTTCAATCTAGAGGGGGCTCTCTCTGACAGCCTAATAACTAAATTTATCAAATAGTTGTACATTAAAACAATGGCTAGATCTTTAGTTGAATTGTGTTGAAATAGGGTTTGGTTGGGCATGAGGAAGATATTCCATTGGAAAATGGAGTCAATAAGCTAGGGTTTTAAGGCAAATTACCAAGATACTAGATGTATGATCAAGGATTAACAAAGACAAGGTAGATGGAACATCTTAGACATTTCAAATCGTCGTTGTAGTCGAAAGAGGAAAATAGAAAATAAATCCACTACAGTGTGGCATAGGAGATGAATCCTAAAGTAGCTTTAGAAGATAGGAGTGCAAATATTTGAATCTATGACACAGAGCATCAAAAACAATGATGAATTATGTAACATTTATTCTCATTTAAATATCAGAAGATAATACATTCAAATGATATTACAAAGGGAGAAACATTGAAACATGTAAAGAATACAAACTAAGAGATACCATCACATGAATCTTTTTATCAATGATCAAAATATTCTAATCTACCCCTAACTATAATCCTCCTCTAATTAACCTAGAACAAACATAAAAAAATCTAATCCATTTTAATTAAATAACACACTATGACCTTAATAAAATATAATTTAACAAAAATCATAGGAAATAAACATCAATTGAAAATATCTTAACTATAATAACTCCTCAACATAAGGACAATATGTAGGGAACCTTAATAAATAATCACGACATATAATTAAAATTAATATAAATACAAAGTAAAACAATCACAACAAAACATAAATAAGAAGATATTATTAACTCATTAATAAATAACTAATAAATAATTGAAATAATATAATTATAACGATTAAAATAAATACAATTAAAACAACTATATATCCAATAAATAATTAATAAATAGATTGAAATAAATATAATTTCACAATTAAAATAAATATAACTAAATTATATAATTATAAATTAATTAAAAAATAAAATAAAATAATAGAATAATTGAAACAAATTATCAATAATAAATTAATTAATTAATTAAATTACAACAATTAAAATGAAGATTAATAATTAAAATATAAGTAATTAATTAAAATTAAAATAAAATAATTATATAATTAATATAACCATAAACCTAAAAGGAAAAAAAGAATAATAAATTAAATTCTATCCACAATTTTAAAACAAATAGAACAAATTAAAAATAAAAATAATTTATAAATCCTAGTATCTGTTAGCTAAGCATCTCTATATATATAATTGGAAAAATGAAACCATTCTTTCAATAATCGTTGCTGGTTCGAAACGTCGATAAAAAAGAAACCTTATGCGATGTATCGAGAAGATAATCTAAATAATAAACTGTAAATTCATAAAGTTTTCAGAACACAAAGAGAATAACTATATTTTCATCAAAATCCAACCTTTTTTCCTCCTTTCTCATATATAATATAGGGAAAATACATCAAAGATAAGATCCAAAAAGTTTGGTAGCAATAATTTCAAAATATTTACAATATCTGAGAGTTTAATTAACATAGCATAATCAAAGGCATATCCTTTAGCTATTCATATCTCTATTTGACACATAACATTAGTCAAAGTATCTTGTGAAATTGTTGCACGTATCTCCCGCTATTCTTTTGGAACTAGGATGATCTGAATTTAAACAGGAACGCAACAAATTACAGAAATAACCATAAATACAGAGATGCAGTGGAAATAATACTTCATTTCATTACTGTAAAATACTGAAATATGCTTACAAACAGAAATGGAAATAAACCAACTAGGGCGTGGTACTTATCTCTGAGAGAGAGGTGGCGGCTACATGCCTCTGAACTATGTTACAATGAGGCTCGAAGGCTTATTTATTGTTGAGAAACAATGTAAAACCCTAAACATCCAAAAACCTAACCCTAGAAGATGAAATGCCAAACTGTGGGCCCTGTTTGGGTAAAATGGTACATCAACTTCCCGAGGTCGTAACTTTGGCATATGATCTCTGTTTGACACGCACAATATCTCATTAGAAAGATCTATCCGAGAACTACAACCCTTGGAAGAGAAATATCAATCCATGGACCCATGTTGCTCCCATTTTTTCCCAAAAAACTTCGTTTAGGGCCTTAAAATGGCTCTGGAAGTTCAAGACCCGAAAAATTGCTAAAAATAGTAAATGTGTTATAATTAAGGAAACTGAAAAGTTGAGAAACTGTGGTGGGGGTCCAAGTGGACTTGGCGAGTGGCCACCAATATCCACCTGGATCATTCCTCTCCCCTTAGGAAGCAATGGTCCCCATTGCATTGAGTTCTGCCATGAGATGAGGAAACTTCTATTGAACTTGGTCCCTGGTGAGCCACTTGCCTTGGTGAAAGAGTTGGCCTGGTTTGACAATTTGATACAGTTTGATATTCTACTTGCAAGTGTGCTTGATCTATGTGTCCATGATCCGATCAGTTGTTGCTTGTTCCATGCAATCTGGATTTAACTCTATGGGTGTGAGCTGTTTTGCAATCTCGGATGTGTCTAGTAATGGTGGAAAGTATGGCCAAAGGTGGTCCACATTGAACACTGGGTGCAGGCCAAGGAATGGTGGAATACTAAGCTCAAATTCATTGTCTCCCATAGCCTTGGTAATGGTGTAAGTACCATATCGAAGTGGTCTAAGTTTCCGATAAGCTCTGGTAAGGTGTTCATTTTGCAAATGCAACTAGACTTTGTCGCCCACCTGAAACTTGTGTGGCACCCGATGTTGATCATGTCATTGCTTGTACTTGGAATTTGATTTCTCCAAAATGTCATGGACCTGCTGGCGAATATGTTGGATGTGCTCAATGAAGTTGTTTTCCTTATCTGTTTCAGACTGGCCATGAGCCAAATTTGTGTGAGTAGCTGTAAATGGCATGGCCACATCAATGGGACATAGTGCATGGAATCCCAAGCCCACCTAAAAAGGGTTGTGGCTAGTCGAGTTATGGAGAACCCGGTTTTAGTTGTGCTGAACATAGGGGAGGCTCTCATCCCATGTGCATGGATGCTTTGAGTTGTACATGTGCAAAATGTGTACGATCATCATGTTCACAACCTATGTCTGGCCATCAATTTGAGGAAGGAAGGTTGTTGACTTAGTGAGTTTGGTGTCCAGCATCGACCAGAGGCTGGACCAAAATGTATTAAGGAACCTACTATCCCGATCTGAGATGATAGACTATGGGATACCAAATTGTACCCACACTCATTCAAAGAAGAGTTTAGCAGTGGCTTTTGCTGTGATATTCTTCTTGCAGGCCGCCATAATGGCCATCTTCGAGAACCTGTCAACGACCACAAAAAGACAGTCATTTCCATGCTTAGTAGAAGGAAGGCCCGACATGTAATCCATGGAGATGGATTCCCAAGGTCGACTAGGGGTAGGCAACGGGGTATAGAGTCCTTGCTTCTTGATGGTCGGTTTGTCAATGGTGCAGGCAGTGCATGATCTAATGTACTTCCTGACATCCTGTTGAAGATTTGGCTAATAGAAATACTTCTGCAGTACTACCACCATTTTCTCAACCCCGAAATGCCTAGCAACGCGATTGTAGTGTGCTTCCCAAATCATCTTAGCACGCTCTCTTGAAGGAACACAAAGGTGACCCAAGTGGCATAACAGGGCATCCTTGAGGTGAAAATATGGAACATGCTGACCCTCCAAGAGTGTCTGGTATGTGTGGCAGAATTCTGGGTCACTTTTGTAGAGAAATGGCCAATCAGAAGTGTCGTGCCCACAAGAGTTGAGCACAGTGGTTAACGCCATGATCTCTGGTCGACTGAGGCAATATGCAACATTATTGGTGTTGCCCTTCTTATACTTGATATTCAAATGAAACTGTTGCAGGTATGTGGACCACTTCTGATGGCGATCATTCTGCAATTTGCCTTGGATCTGTATGAACTGCAGGGGTAGGTGGTCTATGTGGATGATCGTTTCCTTCCCTAAAATGTAATGATTCCATTATCGGTAGGCCTGCACAATGGAATACATCTCTTTGTCATAAGTGGGATACTTTTGGACTATGTCTGAAAGTGTCTCACTATGATATGCCATTGGATACCCGTGTTGAGTAAGGACTACCCCAATAGCATAGTCAGAGGCATATGTCTCGACCTCAAATGGTTGTTGCAAGTTTGGTAATGCGAGCACTGGTGCTGAGCAGAGGCGATCTTTCAACTCTATGAATGCCTTCTGTTGAGACGCAAACCAAAAGAATTTTGCTTTTGCTCCTTCCTTGGTGACTTGGCTCAAGGGCCAAGTGATATGAGAAAATCCCAACACGAACTTGCAGTAGAAGTTGGCAAGACCTAGAAAGCTATGGAGCTCTATCAGATTGGTTGCAGATGGCCAATCCCAAATGACTTGGATCTTGGTTGGATCCACATGCACCCCCCGTTCATCAATAATGTAACCTAGATACTGAACCTGGGTCATGCCAAAAGTGCATTTCTCCAAATTGGCACATAACTTGTGTTGTCGCAGTGTTTGGAGAACCTGTCAGATGTGGTGGAGGTGCTCTTCCAACCTCTGGCTGAAGATTAGGATGTCATCCAAGTATACCACTACAAATGATTTGGTGAATGGCCACAAGGTGTCATCCATTAGCCTCATGAAGGTTGCAAGAGCATTCGTCAATCTAAAAGGCATAACCAACCATTCGAAAAGGCCCTCCTTGGCTTTGAAGGTAGTCTTCCACACATCGGAGGGTTTGATTGGTATCTGGTGATATCCTGACTTTAAATCGATCTTGCTGAAATATTTTGCCCCTTCAATTGGTCCAAGAGGTCGTCAATCCGTGGGATCGGGTACCTATTATGGACAGTGATCTTGTTCAGCGCCCGATCATCAATACAGAGTCTCCAAGTCCCATGCTTCTTCTGTACCAACACGATCAGGCTCCCACAAGGTGATGAACTCGGACGGATGTGACCTTTCTACAACAGCTCCTGAATCTGCCTCTTGATTTCATTGCTCTCCAGAACGAAGCACCAATAGATTGGTCCATTGGGCAGCAGCGCACCTGGGGTCAGATCGATGGAATGCTTGACCTAACAGTGCAGAGGAACCCCTGCGGGGGAGGTGAAGATGTCTCGTACTCCTCCATGACCTTGTCCATCTGTAGTTGTCGCGTGGAGGGGCCCTGTCTAGAGGTCGTGGCCACTGTCTTCTTCTTTCCTTGAGGACATATCATCAAGAAACAAATTTCCCAGTTTCGGAAATGAGCTTACTGCATTATTTTGCAGTAACCAAAGAGATGGTGGTAGGCGGTGCTACCTCTGGTATCCTGAACAACTTATTTCCCAGAGTGACAATAACAGTATGGGGCCTTGATTCATACACAGCATGTTTCTTCCACAATTATGGTTGTCCTAATAATACATCACAAACATCAAGGGGAGAAACATCATACAATACCTCATCCGTGAAGGGCTTGATGTTGTATGGAAGGCGACACTGTTGGCTTACGTGAAGATCTCGTCCTTGGTGAAGCCACCCGATGGTCTACGGTTATGGATGTGTTATGGTCAGTAAGCCCAACCGCTTCATGACCTCTCCCTAAATGAGGTTCTTTTGGCTCCCATTGTTGACAATGAACTGTAGCAGGGAGCCCTTTACCCACATCTGGGAGTGGAATAGATGCTCCTCCTCCTCTAGATCTTCGGGTTCCTCCTTCTGGATCTTCATGGTGGAAACAGTGGTGTTGGGCTCCGCATCGATAATCTGCTTCCCTTTGTAATTCCCCTTGTCGGTTTCTGACTCAGAGTCGAAATATGCATCTGATTCTGAAACCCTTAGCTTGGCCACCAATGACTGCTTGGCCCGACACTCACTTGTGTTGTGAGTGGATCTCTTATGGAACTCACACCACTTTCCCGTGTCCTTTTCCACTTCGTGGCGTTGTTCTTTGCTTGCAGCTTTGGCAGGTTGTCTTGGGCTGCCCTGCCTTGGCTTTGTCCTTTGTTCTGCGGTTTGGGGGCACCTTTCCCTTGCTTCAGATTCGCAAATCCAAAGTCTTTCTTCTTTTGTTTAAACTTTTGCTTGACCTTGACAGCATATCGGTATGTTGTGCCAAGCGAGGAGATGTTAAGGAATTCTATTTCTTCCTGGATGTACTTGTGCAAGCAGTCATGGTATTTGAGTACCAAATTGTGCTCTGAATCCTTGATACCCAACTTTTTTGCGAAGGGTATGGAAAATATTGGTAAACTCTGACACGTCTTTGTCCCTTCCCTGTCGTAGCATGGTCCACTTTATGTATTGATCCTCATAGCTTCCGACATGGTAGTACTGCTCCTTGATGACATCCTGGAATGAATTCCAAGTGGGTGCAGTTGAAAATAGTGAGCCCGTACTTCCATCCTTCTGATTGCAGTAGGTTTCCCACCAGTCCTTGACGTGGGGCGTTGCTTTGAGAAGAGCGAAAATAATCTTTTCCCGACTGGAAAAATCATGAACAGAAACATACACTTCTAGCAGATTTAACCATTTATCTATGGCATCTGCATCTATTTTACCCTCGAAGATGGGAATTTCAAAATTAACTTGTACCTTAAAGGGTGTTGCATTTCCAGAGTAGCTGTTGGAAGCCGATGCATCACCTCTGGGTAGCCGCTGAAGGATCTGGGCAAAAATGTCCATCATCGTGTTCCTTTGCTACTCAAGGGCTTCTTCGAGCAATATTTTGATTGGATCTCCTACCCCCTCATCTTTCTTTTCATTCACCATGGGAGGTCGTCAGGATTTACGAGGCTGGTCTTGCAAAGGTTCGACCAGTTCAAGCCCTAACTCCTTATATCACGACCTCGTTGGGGACATGCAAAGAAAAACAGAGAAAAAGCAAACCACTCTTATACCACTAATCCAAATTTAAACAGGAATGCAATAAATTACAAAAATAACCATAAATACAGAGATGCAGTGGAAATAATACTTCATTTCATTACTGTAAAATACTGAAATATGCTTACAAATAGAAATGGAAATAAACCAACTAGGGAGATTGTAGCTTATCTCTAAGAAGAGATGTGGCGGCTACATACCTCTGAACTATGTTACAATGAGGCTCGAAGGCCTATTTATTATTGAGAAATAATGGAAAACCCTAAACATCCAAAAACATAACCCTAGAAGATGAAACGCCAAATTGTGGGCCTCGTTTGGGTAAATTGGTACATCAACTTCCCGGGGTCGTAACTTTGGCATACGATCTTCGTTTGATGCACACAGTGTCTCATTAGAAATATTTATCCGAGAAATACAACTTTGGGAAGAGCAACATTGGTCCATCGACCCAAGTTGCTCCCATTTTTCCCAAAAAACGTCGTTTAGGGCCTCAAAACAACGCCGGAAGTTCAGGACCCGAAAAACTGCTAAAAATATTAAACTATGCTACAATTAAGAAAACTGAAAAGTTGAAAGAAACTGTGGTGGGGGTCCAAGTGGACTTGGTGGGTGGCCACCAATATCCACCTGGATCATAGGAAGAGTCATAGTTTTATTGTAGGATTTGGAAATATTCACACCCTTGTAGGCTTGATGTCTAGAACTGCAACTCATATTCCTTCTTGGTAGGAAAATTGGTACATGAACCTGTAAAATCGGTTGAAACTATGCAACTACCCTTTGTAGCTGCTTGCTCCTTTTAAGGCTATTTTTCCTTGTGTTGACTTGTATTCTATGCACTCTGTTAGCTACACAACCCTTCGACATATTACCATAACATATCATATCAAAAATGACTGTCAAAAAGATTAAAATTGTGCAGATCAAAAATGTTGAGGTATAATTAGGGTTTGTTCAACAAAATTAGGTTTTGTGTATTTCTCTGCCAATCAGGTAAATTGATCATTCCTACATATCTTCTACAACTTGAGCAAAGAGTTCTAACAATCCTTGGCTTCTTTTTATCCTTCTGGTAACTTTCTGTATGTTTTTTCCAGCCTTTAGGATTTCTTTCCCTTTTATGTCTGCATACTTTGTTTTTCGTTGTTTAGTGGCCTTCTTTCTACTCTTTGAAACTTGCACAATATCTTCATCTTCATCAACAATCATTGTTTCCTTTAGCTTATGGTTTATTTTTTCCTTTAAACTTATTATTAGTTTGTTTGTAGGGCGAGTGTTAGGTTTATGGAGTAAACCCTCGGCTTTGTCTCCATTTATTTGTTCCCTATTTCCATTTTTTGTCTCCCTTTCTCATTTTTTTTTGTGTGCTTATCCTCCTCTTATCCTAAATTTATCTTATGTTATCTTCTTGTTCTCCTCTCATATACCCGAACCTTTGGTTCCTTTACAAGGTTTTCAACATGTTCTTCAACAGAAATATAGCTAGGTTCTCCCTTTGTTTCCTGAGCTAGGGTTTTGAAAGAAACTTTGGTTTGACCTCTCCTTGGTAATATGGGTGTGTGTTGTCTCATGCTTCTTTGTCTCAGTCGTTCCACGTGATTATTTAACTCATGAGTATATAGTATTTTTATCAAGACGTGATGACAATGCCATGAGGTTGCAGCTCAAGCCTCGTTCTAGCTTTGGTAGAAATATTCAGCTAACTTTAATGAAAAAAAGGAAAACTAATCTTAATAAAACCTAATAAATGACATAAAAGCGTCATGTGATACAAATAATCTTTAGATCACCTTCCTTCATAGGTGAAGAAGAGATATACAGACCTGAGATCGTTAGACCATTCGAACTTCAACATTTTCTCGAGGACTCCTACATTCCAGTCTTGGTTCTGACAGTCTTACTTCAGGAAAAAGTTCAAGTCCACATTCGGTAAACTTTGCTTTTTAAACCACCTTTCACCCTGAGTAGGAAAACTCATGGCCTCTGCAATGGATTCCTCAGTGACTGGAAACTATAGAGTTCTAATTCGTGTTGTATTTCCATCAAAATAGTATATGAATTCATGACACTAACTCAAGTTGTGTCCATTGAAGCGTTGAAATATTGATTCATAGCCTGCATTTCGAAACAGAGCCAACATTTTTGGATAAACTTCAAAGTACATTACATCGGGCTCAAAACGCTTCACATGGCCTAATCTTCCCATCTTGCAAGTGTTTATGATGTTGGAAATACTTTCACAACCTTGAATCACCCCAGTCAGATGATGCAAATAGTTCTAGAACCTTCCGTTGCACTATAAACAAATTTCAGGGTTTGCTAGAAATTAACTTTTTAGGGCAAACTGAGTATTTTAGGGTTTGAGTGTAAAATTCCTTCTTCGGCTTTAAAATGAAGCTAGTTATCACATCAAGGATGAAAATGGATATGGATTTGTGAAAAACCACTTAGGGAGTTGAAATGATAGGTTTAGCAGCTTGAAAACCTAACTTTTAATTTTTGTAGTGAGTGCTATGAAAATATTTTGTAGCACAATACTACGAAAAAAAAATTGTAGCGCCAATTGTAGGCTTGTGATAGGCTAATTTTGCTGCAAACAAATTAGTGAAAGCTTAGGGTTAGTTGAAATGATTTGATTTGACATGTCTCTAGGCTTATATATTAATTTACACAAAAAAAATTATAGGCCCTTTTCATAACCATGACTTGGCATAATGAACTAATAAATATAGCCTTTGGACCTTTTAGGGAAAGGTACAAACTTGATTCTAACAAGAGGACGGTGAGTGATCTTAGTTATTATCTAGTCCTCACACTCTTCATAGCTCATGTATTTTTCAATATGAGGACTCTCCTTTCACTGATATTACTATTGAAGAGTTTCATTTTGACACTTCATTAAGTCACGGTGACTTTTCCATTATGATTTATGATCTTGACAGTCTTGAAGTTCCCATTCCTAGTCATAGTCTTGAATCTCTTCCTCATTCAGAAGTAATTGTTGTTAATTCTTTCGATTGCATTACTATGACTAAAACTTGTGAGAACGAGATTAATCAAAACAAGTCCCAATTGTGTTGTAATTTTATTGTAAATAATGATCTATTTATATTGTTTTTCTTTTCATTTACTATGTT
This sequence comes from Pinus taeda, assembly GCA_000404065.3. Taxonomy (NCBI): domain Eukaryota; kingdom Viridiplantae; phylum Streptophyta; class Pinopsida; order Pinales; family Pinaceae; genus Pinus; species Pinus taeda. The sequence continues at coordinate 46,676 of APFE031428256.1, forward strand.
CATTTTCATATTTGTATACTTCTTTTATTTTTCAATTCCTGGATATTCAATGTTGGCATATTGAGAAATTGAACATTGAACACTCACAAAATGTGTTAATGGGTCATTATGAAAATGTAATTCAAAACCTTAATCATGAACATCAAGAGATTTTAATCCCTAGATTTCATTTGATGTTCATGTATTATCAACTTACTATTTCTTCTAGAATGCATTTTCCACATGAATCATCACTTGAGAGTGCATCAATACAATGTGACAAGTCATTTAACCAAACTAAATATCTTATGGATTATTCATTAAATCTTCATCGTGACTTCCAAGATCCATTTGAAAGTTGCTTAGAAAATTCAATTCAATGAAAGGTTTCTAAGGGTTTGCCTCATGAACATAATACTAACAATTTTATGCAGACTCCAACACTTTAAAAATATTATTTAAATATGTCATGTTATCCTCTCTTCTGTGGTGTCTTTTCCAGTCAATAACATAGATTCAGCCTAATTTGTATGATCCAATGGGAACATTTTTTAGAACTCCTTTAAATAGAGGAATGTTGTAAATAACTCTATTTTGTTGAATTTATTAGAGGTGAATGTACATAAGAGGTTGAAATTTTACTTTAATAATCTAACTGCAATTTTATTCATGTTACTAATTTTTGGTATTTTTATATGTGCATAGATAAAGGTAAAGGAATGGCTTCATTGGAAGTATAATTTTACTTAGTTTTTAATTTGTCATGTTAGATTAGAATTAAGATTAGAAGTTGTTTAGTTAGATTGTTTTTCTTCTTATTTTTATTTAATAATACAAGCAGAAGAATAAGCAAACAACAAGGCGTTTCATTTTTCTAAAGCAAAATGATTCCAATAAAATTTGTTCATGATCATATTCAGGGAAGTATTCATTCATCCATTAGAATTTTACATTTTTGAAATGGTGTGACTTTTACAAATTCTTTTCTTTATATTTCCTTGATTTGTAAATTTAAAGGATGAGTCATGCTCATATTTAGATTCTTTTATTCATGCAAATATAACAAAAGGCTTGTCTCTTCCTTGCTATGTTTTCTAAAATTTTAAATGTCTAATCTAACAAAGGTCATTGAAGGAAAAAGGAAAATTATAAATAATTTTGCAGCATTTATAGAAACAACTCCAATCCATTTCCATGCCCCTCTGCTTTTTAAATTTTGCATTCAAATATTTTCACTGCAATCCTCATCCCATATCTTTTCTTTTGGTTATCTTTTGTTTATTTTCCTTGAGATGACGTAGAGCCTACACGATCTTCCAATCCACGTGCCATATGCATATGGGCCTGTCATTGCTTACACTTTTTATGTTTTTATTTGAAATGTGTATTCTTCTTTCCACATCACCCTATAGCTCATCATCCCAAAAGTCTCAACGTGCATACAGATGGGCCTCTTTTCCTTCACTTTACTATATTTTCGTGCCCCATTACTTTATTTTTCCACGTTGCTTGGAATTTTACCTCCTAGAGAAGGTTTGGGTCCTTCCCATATATATACACACAAAATTTCATAGGTGGGGACTCTGGTTTGATTTTATGATATTTTATTAAAACTTTGGGGTTGATATAAAATTAGAAGAAGCAAAGAGAATGATCACAATTACAATATAAAGCAAAGTAAATCTAGTAGATTTTCATTATTTTCATTCTTATTTCTGAGGATTTTTTTATGTTTGATTCCTTGAACGTGAACGACTTTTTTTCGGTTTAGTGATCTCTCTAGTTTAGTTTCAATATGCTGATGATCTCAAACATATGAAAACTTCATTAAAATTTAGCTTCTTCATACTTTTCATTGCAATCAAAAGAAGAAGTCACCTCTTTTTGGAGAAAATAGATATCTTTCAGGTAAATCTTCACAAAATTCTTCAAGATAAGTTTCATATGCTCATTTTCATCTATTACCATTTTATATGTGCTTCTTGTTTCAGCCTTGTTTTTAGTATTTGCTTATCTAAATCTCTATTTTTGCAAGTCTTCAAAAATTTCTTTGAAAATATAGCACCCCTTCTTATTGATATTTGGAATTCATTCTGCTCATTTGCTAGTTTTTGCATAGGTAAAGTAGTTGTGATGTTGATAAATTTGAAAATAAGCTAAATCGGGTAGTCTTTGAACCTCTATTTTTGTTTTCATTTAATATCGCCATAAGCCTTATTTTTATTAAAAAGTCATTAAGATTTTTTACATGCAGGCTTAATTTCGAAACAAGATTTGCAAAGGGATGGACACCTTATTTAAATTCATCTTCTCTCATCACTGCTATGATCATTTAGAATCTTTGTTTGAATAAAAATTATAATTACCTACAACTCATTGAGATATAATTTATCAAAGTAGCAACTTAAGAAAAACACATATCCTCTCCTCATATTTGTTATTTTTTTGAGAAGTTTACATAAGTAGTCTTAATGGAGTTTCTTTCAATGGTGGCTTTTATTTTACCTTGCCTTTTAGGTTTTTGTTTCCTTTCTTTTTTTGCAATTTTTGGAGTGTTTTGATTTCACTTTCACTTTGAATTGGATTGAACAATGTTACCAATATTTATATGAGAGATTTTTTTCTTACCTAATATTGGTTGGCATGCATGGGGAAATATTTACTCTTTCTTTACAATCGGATTTTATTTACCCAAAGGCCATCCATATTAAGCTTTCACTTTTCTTATGTATTAACCACCAATCATGGGGAATAATCGAATTTTACTCGTGTGGTATAAGCCTATCTTTATAAAGGAACGAATTATTTCCATTCTTTGCTTTGAATCCCTCCCGTACCCCTCCACATATACAATCCTTGCACTTAGATAGATGAAGAAAAGACTAGTGGGGTCAATCTCAACTAGTATCACATATATTTCCTTACGCAGGAAACCTCTTATACCACCCTGCTCTCTTCACCCAATTGTTGAAACCAATTTTCCAAATATGTTAATCAAAAGGGTGGTAAAAGAGAGTTGAAAACACAAAGGTGTGGGAAGTGTGTGCAAGCATGTCAGAGTACTAAACATACTCACTGGCAGTGGGTCAATGCATACATGGTATCAATATATCTTTGTTGGGGTATTGAACAAGCCTGCTGGCAATAGAGCTATGTCGAGAGAAAAGAGGTAATTTCATAGATGCATGCTAATCTTTAATACCCCCAGTTATTTTAACTATTCAATAGTAGATATGTAATTAGAATAATGAATATTCCCTATATTTGGATTCACTGTCTTGGAATTGAGAATTTTAGTACTTTCATTCTAATAAAGAGCTTATTTAACGTTGATTGTGTCCTATGTCGGACCCTTGGGAATGACATAATGTGCAAGAAATTTTTTTTATTAGAAAAATTTCTTTTCAATATTTGGTAAATTTTATTCCTATTATCTTAAACCAAAAATAATTATTTTGTCCCCGTGTGTCGCCAATTGTTGTGGTCACAACACCCCCCATAAATTTTTCATGAAAAATATGGGGACCCTCCTTGTAGATTTTAGTCAAAATCACTTCTTGGATGCTTCATTTGCATGATTTTTATTTTCCTTGGTGTTCCACTTTGATCACTTCATTGTGTGTGGTTTCTCGCCATCTTCCCAATGACTCAAATTTCACTGAATTTGGACTTACGGTTTGAAAATGGTGCTTATTCAAAGTTTGATTGATTTTCACCACCTAAACTTAAATATGTACAAATTGTATTTTACTTTATTATATAAATTAAACTAAATTACATATGTAAACATGTGGTGTAATGTTTGGAATAACAAAACAAATAGGTGACTTATTTTGAGGACATGGATTGTAGAGATAGGAATGGAGAATTCTTGTTAGGGATGATACAGTTTATTGGGCAAAGAAGAAACCTGAACTTGACAATAAGAATTAAATGCTTAGCAAAATAAAGTAAAGGGGATGGTTCATGAAACTAAATGGTATTAATAAAATATTCAAGTCCATGCTTTTTTGAAATAATACAAGGAGGAAAATGGAACAGAATTTATAGACTAATTGCAAGAACACGGATGCAGTATTAAGGGAGGGACAGAAAACTTGCTCCAAAAGAAAAAGAAGCACTTGGAAGAGATGATGTGGATAGAGTGCTAGTTTCATTTTTACTGCAGAGAAAAAAGATAAATGTTGTATGATTACAATTTCCAATTAATGGGTTATGGTGCATCGTCATTGTAATAAATATGATAAATAGCAAGGGGAATATGTATTGTTATTGTTTTGAATATATCTATTATGCAACCCTGAAACAATATTTTCTTAATTTTTATATTGATTGTGGTTATGATTATGCATGGGCACATGTGTCCTATGGTTACATGAAAAAAAGTAAATAAGTTAATATAGTAAACAATAGTAATTACAAAGTGACTGAAATTTAGACTAAAGAAGAGCCCCATAACGGTTTTCCCTAAATGATTAGGATATCATAAAAAATTCAATAAATGAAGTTAAGGATCTCAAATATTTCTTCAAATTGCAAAGCAAGATCAGTTTGAACAATTGGGTTCTAAGAGTGTTTGTATTAATGTACAAATCTATACCAGAGATGCTTTATTTAACAGAGACTGTCAATGTGTACATTAAGATATTAGTTTGCAAAATTCTATTTTGACAGGAAAACAATATGTGAAACATCAAACAAATATACTAGAGTCAATTATGTATTTTTGTAGTGCTTTTATAGGCTTTAGCCTTTATTGTGCATGAACTTCCATTCCCGCCGCAGGGGGAGTTGTCGATGAGTTGTTAAGAGATTTCTTGAGCATTCTATAATAATTGGTATGTGGCAAGTGAGGTGGAAGCCCAATGTAAGGTGGATCCAAGCTTCTGTCATATAAGAAATACATGAGTGCTTGTTCCACCATGCAAGGAATTCTCTACCCAAAGGAAAATAAATTCCATGGGATAATAATTCCTTAATGTAACTATCACCCAAGCTTAGAAGGGGTAACATCATGGAAAGTCTTAGTATGACTTCGAAAAAGTAAAGAGAGTTCTCATTTAGATCTACAGAAGACATGAATTCCTCAGAGCAGCCTGCAATCAAGAGGATTAGCTAGAGGTAGTTGATGCAGCATACACCTAGTCTCTGAGGACAATACAAAAATTTAGACTAAAGAGTATGTGTGTTGCAATTAGGATCGTGGGCGGGAAAACTTGTGATTGGGGAAGCACAATTGTATTGTTGTATGATTGGAAATCGTACATGGATTATCTGCAGGGTTCAAGCGACGTGGCGGGTACTGGAGATTTGGAAATATTGAGTAATAGTTGCATAATAGCATAAGAAAAGTAGTGCCAAAGTCCATTTACTTCAAGCTTGGGAGGTCGGGTCATATTCATTTGTAGTCACTATGAGTTGGTAGTCACGTGGTCGAGAGGTCAATAGTCAGGAGGCTACATTTTTTTGTCAAAATTTTTTAGGATTCGATGTTTGACTTAATATTGGGTTGATTGTACAGTGGGGAGGTCGGACAATCGGGTGTTTTTTATTTTATTAAAATTATTATATTGCCAGTCAACTATACCATAGTCAGGAAGTTTCATTAGGTCAAAAAATGCTAAGGTCAAAAAGTTTGTTAGTTTGATATTGGTGAATGTTGAGGTCTCTAGGTCAAATAGTTTCACAGTCATACAATACTGAGGTTGGGGGTTCATTTGAATTATTTATAAAAATCATAGTCACTTGGTGTTGTAAATTGGGTGGATGGAAGGTTGAGTCATTTGATATCCGGGTGGTTTCATTAGTTCAGTAGTTTCACATCCGGGCATTGTTGAAGTCACGAGGTGGGTAGTTTAACAGTCGGCAATGTTGAAGTCGAAGGTCAAGCTGATTATTTATAATAATAAAAATCCTAGCTACTTTGTGTTGGTAGTCACGTGGTCGGAAGGTCGGATAGTCGGAAGGTCATATTTTTATTTTTTTTGAAATTCTGGATCTGACTTGCTACTTAAATTTCAAAAAAGAAAAAAAAATTGTAGAAGGCTCTTGTTTTTTATGCATTTTGTGATGAACAAAAGAAAAAATTGCAAAACAGACATATAAAGGAGACTAGAGTTTCAGTAACTAAATCTGAAAACACAAAAAGTATAAGATCACTATTGTGATTATCACATTTTTTATTTATTTTTTATGAGTCGAATGTACAGTCGAGAAGCCACATAGTCGAGCATTTTTCTTTTTGTTTTATGATTCATTTATCCTATCTTGACTTGGATTAGACCATAGTCGGGTGAATGATTAGGTCTGGTAGTTTGAGAGTTCGGTAATGCGGAGGTCAGTAGGTTGACCAGAAGTTTGGAAATGCCGAGGTCGGCAAGTCAACTCGATTATTTATAAAAGAAATTATGGTCAGTTCGAGTTCATGGTCATGTGGTCAGAAGGTTGGGAACTCGGGAGCTTGTATTTTTTCTACAATATTTTCCTGAATGTGACCTACGACTTAAGTTTTCAGGAAGAAAAAAAAAAACATTATTGAAGGCTTTTGTTTTTATTGACTTTGGGGCACACAAAGGGAAAAAAAATCTTCTTGTAAAATAATTATTCGGTGAATATTTAGATTATAAGTTTCATACCAAATAATTACAGAACGAAGAAATATAGAAAACTGGATTTGCTTATGTCCAACAGACTGTGAAAAGAGTTTATTGTGTGCACACTATAAATTCTTTTATTGACCCTCAACTCAATTATTGATATCATAACTCTGTATGGTATATGACATTATAAAGTCTTTTTAGAATTTCATTAACTAGTTCTCAAAGCCTATATTCCCTGTCTCTTTGTGTTTACATTTACATCTAGTAATACCTTTATATTTAGTTATAATTGTATTCAAATAAAAACACCTGAGACAATTGAATACAATAACATTGTGTAGCAAGGAAACACAAATTCTCAATCTATTTTAGACCTCTATCATGCAATAACATATTCCAGGTCTTATATGACAAAAATGGAATGCTCCACTACAATTGCATTTAAACAAATTCTACACAAAATCGTATGTCCTGTCGAGACAAAAAAGTTGAAGCTATTTGCAAACTTAGAAACAGAATGCTAAATATACAACAAATGTCAAGTGGACAAGCAATGCACATTATTTTGTGTTTCTCTTTTTATTCAGATGTTAGAAGAACAATTTCATGAACATTGATCGATCTGAAGCAATAACATATGTTATGAAAAGACCTACTTTGTTAGAACAAAAATCTAATAACTCTGGGTTCTATAGTTGCAATTGTATTCAAAGCTAAATACTTGACAGAAATGAATACAAGAGCATAGTAATTGACAGAGGAGTTTTTGAAAAAAATGTTCCAAGTATTTGCTCAATTCCTTGTGCTAACTTTGTGTATAATAACTCTTTTGTTGTGACTTTGGGCATGCTCAGTGTGCTATCGAAGTTCAACATTGAATTCACTATCATGATGTGCTTCATCTTATAGGCATATTGGTTTTCATGGACATATTGACATAGATACATAACAAGAAACAACAATGCAACGAGAATGAATAGAATGTATCTTGTTGAGGAAACCTGTATAGCAATGCTCCAAATAATGGTAAGTTTAATGTTCCATATGCAATGATAAACACTTTAACAATAAATATATGAGTTTTCTATATTATAAGCATTGTGAATGTGAAAATGGATCAAGACACAATTATGACTAGAACAATTAATATGCTTGCATTCAATTTATAAAAGAAATTGTTCAAAGGTGGCAAAATCTTATTGGAACAAGTCAATATGTGCTCGATCAAAGTTCAATTTTTATTTTTTTCGTTTCGTATGGTCACATAGCACTTGTAACAAGGTCCTGATGTTATCTAAAATTAAAATTAAACTAAGATCTACAATTCAATCCAGCCATTAATGACCGTGAATATAATATTTGCATGATAATCAAAATTCTGTAGGTGGAAAATTTGTGCCAATTTTGTTACATAGCACAATAGATATCCTAGCTTCAGTAACTGAAGAAATTGGCCCATGCAAATGTGCATACGAGTTCTCACCTGTACACTTTGACATATTGTCAATTGAGAAAATCTTACTTGAAAAGGATTTGTAGATCTATGGACAAAATATCAATCACTGTGATGATTGTTTGTTTGAGCATATTTGCACACCTGCACTATGTTTCAATATGGCTAATAAGAAAAAAACAATTGCACAAGTTTTTTATAATTGTTTCATTTGCAGTAAGAATATTGCTACCAATTACTCAAAACAACACTTGGATACTAGAAACATTGAACAAGAGCAATGTATCAATGATTCACATGTTTATACAATCAAATCATTATTGCCATATGCATATCGACATTTAGAGGAAAACGGATTTGTAATACAAAGAATTTGTGAATTATTTGATGTTGACATATATATCTGCAATATAGAAACAAAAGGTATTTTCTTGAGATTATGTTCATCAAACACTTGCTCCAAAGTCTTGTACATTATGTATGTACCAATATCAACCACAATGCTCATCTAACAAATGATTTAATAAATCTAAATACCAGCAATCAAAGGGTTTAAATGAGCATAACAGCACACATAATATCGTGAAACATAAATTCCTAATTGATATTTTATTCACAAGATTGGACATATAAGTTTTGGCTGAACATTTAAATAAAATCTCCAAAAATATGTTTGGATTTTGATACTATCCAGCCATTTTTTTTAGTATTTTCTGGAATATCTACAGATGCATAATTTAAAGTAAATTAATAACAATGTATATATGTCATAGAGTAGAGAAACTTTTCCTTTATTTGAGTATTGTACTGCAATGATAAACTAGGAATAAGTCAATCTACAGTTTTTTAATTTTTGATTATAAAGAAATGTAAATTACAACATTTTGATAAGGAATCTTAAACAAAGTTATCAAACATTCATTGGGAATCAAATATCACAAGTCATGGAATAAAATCAGAAACATTTATTAAGTAATTAAAACCATGCACTCGTATAAATGCCACAATTCTTTACACATGAGCATTGAAAATGGTATTGAAAAAAGATGGCATTTCAAAATTGATTAAAAAGATTCAAATCTACAGTCTTCATTGATTATGGACCCTTTGCACCAACGCATAAAGGTCTATAAATAATAAAATAAAGTAGGTATTGGAACATGAAATTCAACAATTTTCCTGAAACTAAATACTGAATTCTAAAATGCTATCTGTTCAATTGAAATATGTCAGGCAAGTAGCGATTTTCTCCTCATCTTTAGAGTCTTCGTAATTGATAGAAAGTAGTAGATCAGATGCATGTACTTCGACATAAGCTGCCCATTGTGAATATACATCGTACAATGTAGAGAAATAAATGGGGGGAAACTGATTGATGTGGATCTTACAGTTGGCAGTTAATCCTTGTGCCTCTTTCTTCTTCCTCTGATATTTGACCTCAAACTTGGCAATAAGCCTAATTTGCTTAAAAGGTAGTTGCAGAAATTTTTAGAAAATTTGTTGTGTCTAAACTGTAATGTTTTTTTATTTCTACCTAGTCCTTGGCAACAATATCTTTTGTGGGCAGTGTTAATTCTCCTGGAATTGCCTCCTTTAATGACTTTCTACCTGATAGGGAAAATTATTCTATAAAATTTTCTCATTTTTCCCAAATTGATAAACATTTCTCATATGTCATTTGTATACATGCTCTTATTTATTTTTCCTCCCTCTCCCTGCAACATAGCGAAGCAAGCATCAATCTTTTGTCTCTCTTAGAAACCCTTGGAATTTCAGTAGATTGAAATTCATTTTCCTAGTCAAGTATAAAGAGAAACTTCATTTTAATTGATTTGTCTTATTCTACCAACGGATCAATTCTTTCACTTAAATCTTTAATCTCTTGATAAACCATTGAGATTTTATCTCTTTTTTATAGAACTTTGCTTGATTCTTCCTTAAAATTAGACAAATTTGTAAAGCTTGATCTTTCAAAATATTGAGATTGTGTGTTTCTTGTTGATTCTCATTCACTTTATATTTAAGAGATTCAATTTTCTATTGCAAAGTTGTGATAATAATGGAAGAATTATTTTCTACATTTTTCTTCCATATGTGAATTTGATCTTCAAGTAATTTTCTCAATTGTTGAATCTATTGTTCATGTTTTTCATTTGCTTGTTCCAATTGTTTCTGAAAATAATTCTACAAATTTTCTTTTTCTACAGTAAATCCTTAAATTAAATTAGCAGAATGCCACTGCCAGTTTTCTTCACTGAAAAAATCATTTTTCTTGAATTTTTCTTCCAAAACTTATTTTCTGTAAATTGTCATCATATGAAGTTGCAAGCTCATTCAATTGATACCGATTTTAATTGACAAAAGCTCCTAAATCTTGGGAAGATTCCTGAGCTTTTTCTTTTACGTCTCCCTAAACCTGCCAGCTGAATTCAGATACAGTTTCCACAGTATCATGTTTTCTTTTCTTTGTTCTTTGGACAACTGATTTTGTATGACTATTAAAATAATAATTTGTCAAAGATGGAATAGTATCTGCAATTGGCTCTAATTCATAAATCGTTTTAAACAAGAATGATTCCCAAGGAATGTTAGTAGAAATCATTGTTATTGATGCCTAAGGAGATACAATAGATACAGTATCCACTCTGCTATAAGATTCCATTTTTTTCTCATTTTCCTTGGCACTAGTTTAAGTAGATACCTATTTTTCCATGTCCTTAGGTACTTCCATCTCTTTTACTTCTGCACTTTCTAGTTTCTCTTACTCTATTTTCTCAAGATAATTAATGAAAGTAATCCCTTGTTCACCTATTTCTTATTTTTCTAGAGTCTTTTATCTTCCTATAGTTTCCTGCAAATTTTTTCTTTTCTTAATAAAAACAACTCTTCATTATTTACTATATGCAACTTGTGTGAAAGGAAAGGATGCCCACATAGTAACATATCCAATTACTTGTCACTATTTTTAAACCTTTGCACATAACTCTTTCAATAACCTGGAAACAAATTACAAGGGTTATTGTCACTACCTAATTATGCTCAAATTGTTCAATCCTTGGTAGAATACCATGTTGTGAAGAACACATCAAGAATCTTACCCAATCTATAGAATTTGTTTTCCATCCTTGTGAAGTTCATCCCATTAGAATGGTTGGAAATGATCATAGATTGCAGTTGATAATGATTGTATTCTTATCATCCATGCATAGAAAGGTTTTTCATAGCAACCAATCCTACTTTAACAGTGTTGTCAAATATTTTTTTCAAGAACTCACCAACTAATAAATGAATAAGCTTCCCAATGTGAAGCTTTGACAAGTTGAGATGCACATAACACAAAATAAGAGTTGTAGGTGAGGGTTGTACAATTTATCAAAGCCTAAATATACTTCCAAGTGATTTCAGGAGTGTGTGAACAAAACCTTGTTGCAACTTTCTTCTTCCTTTGGCTTTGTACTCATCATTTCTTGGCTTCCATTAAAAATATGAATATGAACACTATGACACATAATTTAAGTGCCCTGTGTACTTTTTTATCATGTGATACAAACATGTACTATGATGGTTCATTAAGAAAATCATCTCCATATTTTGAATTAGTCTCATATGAAGGCCAAAAAGGAAAAATTGTTCATCAAGAAAGTGTGAATCAATTTGTATTGCAGCAACAAGAGAAAGTTAAACAAGAGAATGGTAGGAGACAACATTATTACCAGGGAAAACATAAAACCGTACAAAGGAAAAGATTATGCAATCATGGTATGAAGTTCAACCATAACAAGGTTTGTAGAGTATCCAATAAGGTATGAGGGCTAGAAATAGTTATGAGTGATTGATTAGCATGAAAAGTAGAATAGGAATGAAGGATTGAGAAAACGGTTTGAAGAATGTGGATATGATAGGGTGAAATACATAGATCACATGTTTTACAATAGCTTTCTTATTACAATTTAAAAATTTAAAGCCTAGTTTTACCTCAGGTTTGCTTGTTGGAATTGAAGAAGAAAACATGATATGATGGCTGATTTGGTGTTGATTTGGCTCAGGTACTCTGCTCCCTGATGTGTTGACCATTACTTTCACCTTGCTCCACAGAATGTGTCTTTTTCATGTAGCAAAGTTGTTTTTCCAATTTTTCTCAAATGGCAAATTAGATTCTTCTAAAAAAATTTGAGATTGTTACCATTAATATTATGCATATTCCAAAAAAAATTCTCAACCAATGGGTGCACATATATCGATAAAAAGGAGAAATTGTTGTAGGTGACAATGGCCAATTTCTTAAAAAATACACACTGGAATTTCTTCAAATTTTGTGTATTTATTTACCCTACTATTATGCATTTACCCTAACCATTTTAGGACCAACTGATGCACAATTCGCAAGATATGGTCATATTAATTTGTCATGTTTCACCCTTCACGCTGCCCAATGTTGTAACAAAAACATATGTCACAAACTCATTTTAAGGCCAAATTGAGTGCTTCAAAAGGGAAACAGTGTATTTTTACCATTTTTATTGCCACATGCCTTTAGAATCCACTTTTGATGAAAAAAATGAGATGTTATGTAAAAATACCAAATTTTGTCTTGACATGTGCACAATGGTGAAAAATAAAAATTTGCCTTAAAAACCTATTTGAAATGCCCTTCAAAATTTCTCTTTTTTTAATTCATATTACATAATACTCAATTTATCATCTTTTGAGAAAACCCAGTATCTCAAAATTTTTATTTTTGCTCCAATCTCTTGCAATATTTGTGCCAAAACTGCCCTAGAACAAGCTGCTACAACGAAAAAGCAGGCTGCTACAGCAATAGCTGCAGACAACTGCAACTTTTCGTAGTTATTGTAGAAAATGTCAATTTTCATGGATATTTCTATTCTTCTTCTTAAATTTGTTTTCTCTTAATCTGAACCACTGATTTGGATTAAGTGTTGCATGATGAAGTAGAAATCATGAAGCATGATGCATGTTGACTAAAAATAGACCCAATTTTATTTATTTGCTTGAAAAGGAAATGAATGAAAAAGAGTTATAGTGGCTTCATCATGTTGTTGTTGAATGTCAAAAAGATGAATATGCTACTACAAGAAACTAATAAAATATACAATTGCAAGTTGTTGTTGATTCCATAAAACCATATAGTCTTCATCAAAACCAAAATTCATGGTACAATTCTTCACATGTGAATGAATGTTCCGAATTCGAGCATGGAAAGAAATCATTGGATTATCGATCAATGATGAAAATCATTAACCAATGCGAGGCAACTCACTGATAATGTAAATGAGTTTCAAGGTACCTAAGTGCATCTTGACAAGGACGAATGAATGTGTTGAAGTCGAGTCACCAGCAAGATATGACAATCAAGAGACAATGGTGTATTCCCATTGTTGTCAATGAGAATTATTGTCATTGATGTATGCAAGTTCCAAGGCACTCTAAATAATCTCTTATCTTGATCCCAAATAAGGTGTTCAGGTCGATGGGACAAAATCTGTTTGAAGGTGGGCCTTAAGGAATCCCACATCAACCAACTTGATCATTGAACAAAAAGTGATTTTAAGAACCATAATAAAATATTGAAACCGTCATAAAATTGCAGAACTTATTGTGAACATTGCTTGCTAGTTGCCTGGTTTTCAAGCAAAGCTCGTGTCGAATTGCGCCAACAAGCTAGTTTTCACAATAGGACTTTTCTCTCTACTTTATTGTTTTTTTATGTCCTACTCTACTTGAAAAATAGATCTCTTTCAAGTATATGAATACTTCCAATAGAACCATGTGTGTAACAAGATGATAGATAAACTCATATGCAGGTTTGAAAGATATGCTTTCATATGTACCAGTATATGAGAGACCATTTACCTTGATTGAGATGATGTCAAAAAATATTGAAGAACTGAACACTGGGACCCGATGATTGTCTTGAACCAAGATTCAATGTAATTGTCTCTTCCTTGGCTTCCTACTATCATATCATGCAATTTTTCATAAAGGTGATCCCCATTAGAATCTGGTGATAGGCATGCATGAAACTTTTCAATCTTAGGTTCCAACAACTGATCTTCTTCAACGGGCATCCATGATTCTTGGACCTTATCTGAATCTTCTTCTTCTAGTTGTTGTTGTTCAATGGCAACTGGAGAATCATTTTGCAATACCTCAACATCATAAGTTGATTGAGGTGTTTTATTATTGGGGATCTGAAATGGTTGTGCAGGTAGTTGAGTTGGAATGGATCTTTGGGGTGCTTGTGTGGTTGGCAATGGGAAAGGTTGAATTGATTTCAATTGATGGTGAAACTGATGTTGTGGTGGAGGTGAATGGTATGGATAACATTGATATTGGTATTGAGGATAGTGAGGAAAAGATTGAGGATGTGGTGGATTTATTTTTTAAGGCCCTTGCCAATCTTGTTTCCAAGATTGGTTTTGAGGTTAGGATTGAGATGGCCAAGGTTCCCAAGGAAAAGGTGTTTGCCAATTACTTTGAGATTGTTGTGCATAACGTGAATTAAGATCTTGCATCATATCGCAATGATGATCTTCCATGGTCTTCTTGGAGCTACGTAATAGGATTGTTCCAGTGCTTGATTTTCTCCTTAGTAAATTGCCTTTAACCCTGCTAATGATGGGAAATATTTAGTAGTATATGATCCTGCACAAATTTCACAAATTTTATTGTTATCAAGTGTACATTCATGAAAAGCATGTTTCTTTCTACATTGAGGGAAAAATTTAAGTGAAGCAACAATCTCAACTTTTTGCTTGTTTTGCATTCTTAGCATATCAATTTGTTCATTTAATTACCAAGAATGTATAGAAAACGGTTAAGTTCAGTCTGACTTACCAATCCTAATGTTGCCTTACTTACTCTTTCCATAACTAGATCTTGAGGGGATCTTCCATACTTTGCTTTTCCTCTTGATATTTTCTTGCACAGTTCACAAATCTCTTGAAATGACAATTGAGAGACATCTCCTTTGCCAACTATGTTAAGAATATAAATCCATTCATCCCTTATAGCTTTTAGTAGGAGAGTTTTTAATGTGTCTAATCCTAAATCATGCAATTTAGATCTTTTGACATTATAAGTAAATCTCTCCATTAAATCTTCTAGGATTTCATCCTCTTTTTGGTTCATCTTAAAGACTTCATTTCTAAGGTCATGGTATATGCAATAATATTTATATTTTTCCAAAAATACTCTTTTCATATCATCCCATGTCCTTGTAGAATTTGTTCCTAAATTCATGAACCATCTAAAATATTTATCCTTCAATGTTGTCGGAAACAAATTCAATTTTTGAATGTGTAATGAGTAGCCATAATATCTCCAAAGTATTTCAAATTCAAAAAGAAAGGTTTCCTAGTCTTCTGATCTCTTACCTTTGAAGTTAGGACGTACGGATGGACGGATGTTCTTCATATGAACGTTGATATTGGTTTCTTAAATGGGAAATCCAAAAGGATCTTCCTCATTGTCATCATCTCTAGCCATTTATTATAACTCCTTTATCACCTCTTCTTCTACCTGCAAAAAT
The DNA here is from genome assembly GCA_000404065.3 of Pinus taeda. Taxonomy (NCBI): domain Eukaryota; kingdom Viridiplantae; phylum Streptophyta; class Pinopsida; order Pinales; family Pinaceae; genus Pinus; species Pinus taeda. The sequence goes on from APFE031428256.1 coordinate 62,259, forward strand.
AAGAATTCATGATGTGGACGTGTGGCTCTTATTGCACCACGTGATACAGTGGGGGTGGTAGGTGATTGAATTCTTTTTTTTAATGCATCTACTTCTAGGATGTACTAAAATGAAATTAGTATTATGCAACTAAATGGACGCAACTAAGAATGAGATGATATTGAAATCTAACACCTATGTATACTTCCCCAACAACGACGCCAAAATGTTGGGTTATTTAATTGATTGTTAAATTACTTGCATTTATATGTCAATCTGGGTTCGTGAGCTTGCAAAGTATACATGCATTGTATGTGCCAGGAAATTTACCTTCAATTCAAAGAAAAAAAGGAAAATAAGAAAGATGCAAAAATGTAATGAAAATCTATCTATGACTAATTGCACATGTTTTTTTTAATTCCAACTCAAGACTTGGAAATGAATTCAAAGCAATTTGATTTTAAAGAAAGGACTTCAAGATCTATTCTAACAATGGAAATCTTATATCCTAGTGAACTTGAAAGATAAGGTTATTCTATAAACTTGAAAAGACAGATTATTATATTTTGTTTTGAAGAGAAATTTAATCTAACCAACTTGGAAAGAAAACTAAGTGTATCAATTCATGAAAGTAAATTTGATCTAAATACTACAAGACTTTGAAATCAAAAAATATTCGAGAGCACCGTAAACAAACAGCAATGAAATAATAACTAGGGAAGCCTCAAAAAAATTATTGATGTGTGCACTCTAAACCAAATTCAATCATATCCTATCACGCATAAATTTGAGACTTAAGCTTAAAAGACAATTTGAGGTAAATATTTTGGTGTTTTTTATTTATTATCAAATGCTTGACTTGTAATGAAACAAGGAAAAATGAGTGGTGCGATTTACTTAAAAGAAAATAGAACATTGACATGAAATTGAACATCTAAATAAATTGAACAATTGAATGAGGAAAATTCTGATCTAATTGCACAGCATAAGAAATTGAAAAAATAAAAAATAACTATACTATCTCTCGCACATCCTCAAAGGGGCCTCCTAGTGAGTGTGAGATGCTTAAAAACTCATCTCACAAGACTAGAATCGCCAATTGCATTCAGAATTGTGTCATAACAGAGATTGCATTCAATAAAAAAAAATAGAGTTTTCTTCTTCAATTAGCAGCAACAATTACAAATTAATATCCATCATTTACCTCTGATCCCCCCTCTCATCAAAGATACTGTAATTTATAGAGTTTTGAGGCAATTAACAAACTCATAATTTTCTTGCTTGAGTTTTGGTCATGAGATCAGTTTTGAAAATAAAATCCAATCTTATTTGATGGATCCTTGGATTAAATATCAGCCCAAATATGATAAGATGATATTCCTGCCACAAATTTTCTAAATAACAACTCATTCCAATATTTTTGGTCATTGGGCATTGACTGTGAAATTACAAAACCGTTTGCTCACGCAATCTGCAAAATAACGCTCCAAAAAACCCTGAAAATATCTCAAATGGTAATGAAATTGAGACAAATTCTCGTAGGTGAACCTAATTGGGCCCATGCTGAAAAAAACCCATGTTTTCCTTTTCCAAAGTCGTTTTCAATTGCTCAAAAGACGTGTTTGAAGTTGACTGGTCAAAACTGCTATGTTTTTCCTTTTATCTCTTGCTAGAGGCCCACACGTGTGAGATGGGTGGAATTTGACCAAAAAAAATCCATATTGGAGCTTCTAGAAACCAGTCCAAGTGTCAGATTTCCTTCTAGAGTGGTGTTTCTACCTCAACCATGGAGATAGCTATGGAAACTTGACTAAATTGCAGAAACTTAAATTGGCCAAATTGTCATTAGTAAAACCAATCAAAGTTCTTGATTCATCAAAAATAATGGAAATAATAGTAATAAACCATGTAAACATATATGCGGTAATTTGGTCCGTTTATGGAGAAATATTGTTAAAAATGATCATAATGGGTGAATGGAATGGTGCGGAAATGGATTGCTTCATCAAAAAAATCATGACAAGTTGGAGGCCCAACAGGGACAAAACTGGGGAGGATCACAGTGATGCCATCAATGCCAAAGGGGGATATTGATGGCATTGTTTTCATATATGGAAAAGGAGATGCAAGGTATGTTGCAAAGATATTTGAGTATGTTTCCTCTCAGAGCATGGTTTGGATGTGTTATCTGTAAAGTGATGCAAAGGTTGTTGATGTTGCAGAGAAGTTGAGGTTGCTTGCATATGCATATGTTGTGATGTTGTGATATGTATGTTGAACTACTTGCATATGTTGTGATGTTGTGATACATATGTTGAATTAATTGCATATATTGTCATGTTATGATGTTGCTTATGTTGTGATGTTGTGATGTTGTTATATTGTTCCTCATTGTTGTGATGATGTTGATGCATGAATAAGTTGTGATGCAAAGGGAAAATGTGGTTGAGTATGTTGCATGAGGATGTTGATGCTTGTTATGGCTTGATGCATTATACTTTTTAAATGGTTATTTGAGAAATGTTTCTAGAGGTGTTGCAAAGATCAGTGTTGAAGAGGTGTTGTAGAGATGCAAGGCTAGGCAATGAGAATGCAAGACAAAGTTGTGATGCAAGAAAATGTTGGCATGCAAAAAACTTGTGGCAAATGACAAAGGTAAGGCTCTAATGAAATACATACATTAGAAATAACAAAGTCAAATGAGTATCTTCATTATAATCCAAAGTAACGCAGTCTACATAATTAAGAACTAGTTTTATAACGCAGGCTGCTAGAACTAAGAGTGTGTTATAGTATTGAATGAAATATTGTTGGTGTAATCATTAAAGTTTGCTTATGTTAATGCATTCTATTTGAATATTTCAAAATTTATCTTATGTGGTTTAATATTCAAGAGTTAAAACAATTTGGAAATGAAGAGACACCCTTCGAATGCAAAGAACCAAGACTTGCCATTTCATATTCATGTATGGAATACTAATAGCCATCAAAGTTCATTTATAAAAATGTGTGAGATTGGAAGGTTCTAAGGTTCGAGTGTTTGAGAGTATGTTAGAATTGATTGAGTTGTTTTTCATGAGTTACTTGGCACAAAGAGACAGAGGTAGAAGAGCATATGTGGAGTAGATTTGAGAAGAAGCAGAGATAGAGATGGAGGTATATAGAGTTATAGACAAGGTAAACCAACATATTGTTTCTTGTATGTATCAATGTATTGTAGTCTCCTTTCAGGATGTAGCCTGAAAAAGAATAGGTTTGAACCTATTAAGGTATGAGCTACATGTGGGTTAGAGCTTGCATAAAATTTATGGTAGTTGGAGCTTCCTTGCAAGTTGAAGCTTTCAAAATAAATTGAGGTATAAGCCTCATGTAGATTGGAGCCTACAGAAAATCTAAAGCTTTTCTTTACATCACAACAATAAAAAAAATGGTTTTCTCCCTTCATGGGTTTTCACTTATATCTAGTGTCCATATGTTTTACTTTTATGTGCTTATTTGATGTCGTTTTTCACATATTACATGTTTTTCATATATTAAATTTTCATTTTAAATGGTTTCATATTGCCCATTGAATAGTTCAGATAAACATTAAAAAGGAAAGAAAAGTTTTCCATGAATGCACTAAATTAATTGCACATGATTTTTTTTAATTCCAACTCAAGACTTGGAAATGAATTCAAAACAAACTTATTCTAAAGAAAGGACTTCAATATCTATTCTAACAATGGAAATCTTATATTCAAGTGAACTTGAAAGACAAGGTTATTCTATGAACTTGAAAAGCAAAATTATTATATATTTTTTTTGAAGAGAAATTTAATCTAACCAACTTGGAAAGAAAACTAAGTCTATCAATTCATGAAAGTAAATTTGATCTAAATATTACAAGACTTTGAAAGCAAAAACTATTCTAGAGTATAGCAAACAAAGAGCAATGAAATAATAATTATGGAAGCCTCAAAAATATCATTGATGTGTGCACTCTAAACCAAAGTCAATCATATCCTATCGCACATAAATCTGAGACTTAAGCTTAAAAGACAATTTGAGGTAAATATTTTGGTTTTTTTTATTTATTATCAAGCGCTTGACTTGTAATGAAACAAGGAAAAATGAGTGCAATTTACTTAAAAGAAAATAGAACATTGACATGAAATTGAACATCGAAATAAATTGAGCAATTGAATGGGGAAATTCTGATCTAATTGCAAAGCATAAGAAATTGAAAAAATAAAAAATAACTATACTATATCTCACACATCCTCACGGGGCCCTCCTAGTGAATGTGAGATGCTTAAAAACTCATATCACAAGACTAGAATCGCCAATCGCATTCAGAATTGTGCCATAACAAAGATTGCATTCATTAAAAAAACAGAGTTTTCTTCTTCAATCAACAGCAACAATTACAAATTAATATCCATCATTTACATCTGATCCACCCTCTCATCAAAGAGACTACAATTTATAGAGTTTTGTGGCAATTAACAAACTCAAAATTTTCTTGCTTGAGTTTTGGTCATGAGATCAATTTTGAAAATAAAATCCAATCTTATTTGATGGATCCTTGGATTAAATATCAGCCCAAATATGATAAGATGATATTCCTGCCACAAATTTTCTAAAGAACAACTCATTCCAATCTTTTTGGTCATTGGGCATTGACTGTGAAATTACAAAACCGTTTGCTCACACAATCTGCAAAATAACGCTCCAAAAAACCCTGAAAATATCTCAAATGGTAATGAACTTGAGACAAATGCTCATAGATGAACCTAATTGGGCTCATGCTGAAAAAACCCATGTTTTCCTTTTCCAAAATTCATTTTCATTTGCTCAAAAAAAAAGTTTGAAGTTGACTAGTCAAAATTGCTATGTTTTTCCTTTGATCTCTTGATGGAGGTCCACACGTGTGAGATGGGTGGAATTTGACCAATAAAAATCCATATTGGAGATTCTAGAAACCAATCCAAGTGTCTATTTCCTTCTAGAGTGGTGCTACTACCTCAACCATGGAGATAGCTATGGAAACTTGACTAAACAGTAGAAACTTAAATTGACCAAATTGTCATTATTAAAATCAAACAAATTTCTTCTTAATTCATTAAAAATAATGGAAATAATAGTAATAAACCATGTAAACATATATGCGGCAATTTGGTCCGTTTATGGAGAAATATGGTTAAAAATGCTAATAATGGGTGAATGGATTGGTGTGAAAATGGATTGTTTCATCAACAAAATCATGACAAGTTGGAGGCCCAACAGGGACAAAAGTGTGGAGGATCACAGTGATGCCATCAATGCCAAAGGAGGAGATTGATGGCATTGTTTTTTATTTATGGAAAAGGAGATGCAAGGTATGTTGCAAAGAGCTTTTGAGTATGTTTCTTCTCAGAGCATGGTTGAGATGTGTTATTGGTAAAGTGATGCAAAGGTTGTTGATGTTGCAGAGAAGTTGAGGTTGCTTGCATATGCATATGTTGTGATGTTGTGATACATAAGTTGAACTACTTGCATATGTTGTGATGTTGTGATACATATGTTGAACTACTTGCATATATTGTCATGTTATGATGTTGCTTATGTTGTGATGTTGTTATATTGTTCATCATTGTTGTGATGATGTTGATGCATGAATAAGTTGTGATGCAAAGGGAAAATGTGGTTGAGTATGTTGCGTGAGGATGTTGATGCTTGTTATGGCTTGATGCATTATACTTTTTAAATGGTTATTTGAGAAATTTTTCTAGAGGTGTTGCAAAGATCAGTGTTGAAGAGGTGTTGTAGAGATGCAAGGCTAGGCAATGAGAATGCAAGACAAAGTTGTCATGCAAGAAAATGTTGGCATGCAGAAAACTTGTGGCACATGGCAAAGGTAAGGCTCTAATGAAATACACATGTTAGAAAGTAAAGGACAAAGAAATATAACAAATTCAAATGAGTATCTTCATTATAATCCAGAGTAACACAGTCTACATAACTAAGAACCAGTGTTATAACGCAGGCTGCTAGAACTAAGAGTGTGTTATAGTATTGAATGAAATATTGTTGGTGTAACCATTAAAGTTTGCTTATGTTAATGCATTCTATTTGAATATTTCAAATTTTACCTTATGTGGTTTAATATTCAAGAGTTAAAACAATTTGGAAATGAAGAGACACCCTTCGAATGCAAAGAACCAAGACTCGTCATTTCATATTCATGTACGGAATACTAATAGCCATCAAAGTTCATTTATAAAAACGTGTGAGATTGGAAGGTTCTAAGGTTCGAGTGTTTGAGAGTATGTTAGAATTTATTGAGTTGTTTTTCATGAGTTACTTGGCACAAAGAGACAGAGGTAGAAGAGCATATGTGGAGTAGATTTGAGAAGCAGAGACAGAGATGGAGGTATATAGAGTTATAGACAAGGTAAACCACCATATTGTTTCTTGTATGTATCAATGTATTGTAGTCTCCTTTCAGGCTGTAGCCTAAAAAATAATAGGTTTGAACCTATTAAGGTATGAGCTACATGTGGGTTAGAGCTTGCATAAAATTTATGGTAGTTGGAGCTTCCTTGCAAGTTGAATCTTTCAAAGAAATTGAGGTAGAAGCCTCATGTAGGTTAAAGCCTATAGAAAATCTAAAGCTTTTCTTTACATCACAACAATTAAAAAAAAAATGGTTTTCTCCCTTCATGGGTTTTCACTTATATCTGGTGTCCATATGTGTTACTTTTATGTGCTTATTTGATGTCGTTTTTCACATATTACATGTTGTTCATATCTTAAATTTTCATTTTAAATGGTTTTATATTGCCCATTGAATAGTTCAAATAAACATTAAAAAGGAAAGAAAAGTTTTCCATGAATGCACTGAATTAATTGCACATGTTTTTTTTAAATCCAACTCAAGACTTGGAAATGAATTCAAAGCAAATTTATTCTGAAGAAAGGACTTCAAGATTTATTCTAACAATGGAATCTTATATTCTAGTGAACTTGAAAGGCAAGGTTATTCTATGAACTTGAAAAGCAAAATTATTATATATATTTTTTTTGAAGAGAAATTTAATCTAACCAACTTGGAAAGAAAACTAAGTCTATCAATTCATGAAAGTAAACTTGATCTAAATATTACAAGACTTTGAAAGAAAAAACTATTCTAGGGTATCGCAAACAAAGAGCAATGAAATAATAATTATGGAAGCCTCAAAAATATCACTAATGTGTGCACTCTAAACCAAAGTCAATCATATCCTATCGCACATAAATCTGAGACTTAAGCTTAAAAGACAATTTGAGGTAAATATTTTGGTGTTTTTTTATTTATTATCAAGCGCTTGACTTGAAATGAAACAAGGAAAAATGAGTGCAATTTACTTAAAAGAAAATAGAACATTGACATGAAATTGAACATCGAAATAAATTGAGCAATTGAATGGGGAAATTCTGATCTAATTGCAAAGCATAAGAATTGAAAAAATAAAAAATAACTATACTATATCTCACACATCCTCACGGGGCCCTCCTAGTGAGTGTGAGATGCTTAAAAACTCAGATCACAAGACTAGAATCGCCAATCGCATTCAGAATTGTGCCATAACAAAGATTGCTTTCATTAAAAAAACAGAGTTTTCTTCTTCAATCAACAGCAACAATTACAAATTAATATCCATCATTTACATCTGATCCCCCCTCTCATCAAAGAGACTGCAATTTATAGAGTTTTGAGGCAATTAACAAACTCATAATTTTCTTGCTTGAGTTTTGGTCATGAGATCAATTTTGAAAATAAAATCCAATCTTATTTGATGGATCCTTAGATTGAATATCAACCCAAATATGATAACAGTGATATTCCTGCCACCAATTAAAGAACAACTTGTTCCAATCTTTTTGGTCACTGGGCATTGAATGTGAAATTACAAAATTGATTGCTCACGCAATCTGAAAAATAGGGCTCCAAAGAACTCTTAAAATATCTCAAATGATAATGAATTTCAGACAAATGCTCATTTGTGAACCTAATTGGGCTCGTGCTGAAAAAAGACCCATGTTTTCTTTTTTCAAAATTCATTTTCATTTGCTCAAAAAACGGTTTGAAGTTGACTGTTCAAAATTGCTATGTTTTTCCTTTGATCTCTTATTGCAGGTCCACACGTGTGAGATGGGTGTAATTTGACCAATAAAAATCAATATTGGAGATTATAGAAACCAGTCCAAGTGTCGATTTCCTTCTAGAGTGGTGCTACTACCTCAACCATGGAGATAGCTATGGAAACTTGACTAAATTGTAGAAACTTAAATTGACCAAATTGTCATTAGTAAAACCAAACAAAGTTCTTTTTAATTCATTAAAAATAATGGAAATAATAGTAGTAAACCATGTAAACATATATGCGGTAATTTGGTCTGTTTATGGAGAAATATGGTTAAAAATGCTAATAATGGGTGAATGGAATGGTGTGAAAATGGATTGTTTCATCAACAAAATCATGACGACAAGTTGGAGGCCCAACGGGGACAAAAGTGGGGAGGATCACAGTGATGCCATCAGTGCCATAGGGGGAGATTGATGGCATTGTTTTTTATTTATGGAAAAGGAGATGCAACGTATGTTGCAAAGAGATTTTGAGTATGTTTCTTCTCAGAGCATGGTTTAGATGTGTTATCGGTAAAGTGATGCAAAGGTTGTTGATGTTGCAGAGAAGTTGAGGTTGCTTGCATATATGTTATGATGTTGTGATACATACGTTGAACTACTTGCATATTTTGTGATGTTGTGATACATATCTTGAACTATTTGCATATATTGTCATGTTATGATGTTGGTTATGTTGTGATGTTGTTATATTGTTCATCATTGTTCATCATTGTTGTGATGATGTTGATGCATGAATAAGTTGTGATGCAAAGGGAAAATGTGGTTGAGTATGTTGCGTGAGGATGTTGATGCTTGTTATGGCTTGATGCATTAAACTTTTTAAATGGTTATTTGAGAAATTTTTCTAGAGGTGTTACAAAGATCAGTGTTGAAGAGGTGTTGTAGAGATGCAAGGCAAGGCAATGATAATGCAAGACAAAGTTGTGATACAAGAAAATGTTGGCATGCAGAAAACTTGTGGCACATGACAAACGTAAGGCCCTAATAAAATACATGAGTTAGAAAGTAAAGGACAAAGAAAGATAACAAAGTCAAATGAGTATCTTCATTATAATCTAGAGTAACGCAATCTACATAAGTAAGAACGAGTGTTATAACGCAAGCTACTAGAATTAAGAGTGTGTTATAGTGTTGAATGAAAGATTGTTAGTGTAATCATTGAAGTTTGTTTATGTTAATGCATTCTGTTAGCGCTTGAAATTTCACCTCAGGCTGAGAAAGGTAAACCTCAAGGCTACATCAAACCATTTAGCCTCGTAGCTAGCCCTACGGGGCAGGAGAAGGC